>BGPR01000054.1:1443386-1480886 GCA_013235015.1 Araneus ventricosus | reverse complement strand
TCCCGAACGGCACTTTTCAATGGGCCAGAAAACGACTTTTCAAGCTACGACTCCATTTTGGGCAGCGAGATGTCCTGACTCTAACGAGTCTATTCTGGTACCCCCGGTTGGGTTGGGAGACGTCACTTTTTCCTCACGTTAACAACAGGAAGAAGTGACGTCTCTAACAACAAGGCATGGAACCAAATGAGCCCTGTACTTGTGGCCGTTTAGTTTTGGGGTCACGGATACATGTCGATTTGTATCCTTTAAGTAAAATATTCTAACAAACTAATTTGATTATCTGTTTGTTTATAATTAATTAATAAAGCGGGTGTGTAATAATACAGCTATAGCTTGTTACCGGAGTATTGCGGGTTAGAGATCCTATTCTACCAAATATCCACCGTAGATGTGGGCCAGGTGCACATTAAAAGCGTCGTCTTGGGTAAAATGGTTTCATTCTTTTGTCGCGTGAAAAATTTGGAGAGTGCGGTAACGGCTCTGGTATTGTTCTTGTCATATGATTAGGTACAAAATTACGAAGTCCGTCTCAAGAGAGTACTCACGTGATTTTAGAAGGTCCATTAAAAACATATAAATTAGTTACACACTTGAATGCTATGCTTAAATATTTATGAGTACACTTGCAAATTTCACATCTTTTCCGGTAATGTCCCTTTCGACCTTCCCTTGGACATTTCACGTTTTTCTGATAATAATCTTTTCGAATTCACTCGATTCAAAAGTAACCAAAACGCAAGAAGTTATAATAAGAATAATCTTTTCTTTCCAGCTGAGCCTGATAGTATAAACTATGCTATAGATTTGTTTTTTCAAAATAACAACCTGTTTCGAAACTACACGAGGACTACTGTGGATGGATGTTGCAGTTTCGCCCCGGTCAGAAGAGCCTAAACTGGCACACTGTATCACGCCAAGATATCGACGGGTGACCCACAGTATCTAGTTTAAAATGTGCCAGATCCAAATATTCGGCAGATCTTTCGTGGATCAAGAACCCACTACTGTCCGGCTCTTGATCGGTGATTTTACAATTATGCTAACTACCGCGCCTTTCTACACTTTCTAGATAGGCTGTGTCAGCTTGGACAAACAAATAAAATCTCGCTTTCAAATATATATTTCTTAATTTATCATATAACCGGACGGGCACCACAAGTACGTGGATAAGAAGCTGCTGGATAAGTAAGCGGATTCTTGCTTCTCCTAGGGGTACAGTAATGGTGAGGGCTGAGTTGCTTCTCACCGATTATGGCACGTACATCCTTCGGGAGGGGTTGCGCGTGGCCAGTGATGGCCGTAGGGCTTCAACCTCAGTTTCCAACGGCTGTCGTGGCGACCGTTCTTCAATTTTTTCCTTCAGTAGGTCGGAGTTAACTCCTTTATGGATTTATCATATAAGAAGTATATAAAGAGAAAGTACTGTATTCGTCAAATAGGACCACGGTGGTCTGGTGTTAAGGACTCGGATTCGGGCCGGAAAACTCCAGGTTTAGGATCCGATTACATCGAAGAAACGCCGTGTAAGCGGGTCTGGTGCACGTTAAATCCGTCGGAGCACAATGTCCTCCCCTGGTGTGACTTGGAAGTTCAGACAGGGGAGAATGCTGGATCAGGTGTCGTCCTCATCATTTCACCGCGGTTCAAAATTACGAGGCCCGTCCGAAAATAGCTGGCGTGCTACTGCAAATGGGACGTAAATATAACTAAGCTAAACTAAACTGTAATCGTCAAAAAATTTCTCTCTAGATTTTCGGGTCTATTCTCGTACCCCGGTTGGGTTGGGAGCGTTTCGCCTTTCGACCGCGGGACGTTAATGGCTTTTTCTCGACCGAAAGAAAGGGTCTGATTCTCGTACCTCGGTCGTTTCGAACATCTTGCTTTACGCTAGGAAGTGACGTATTTCTGCTGCGCGCGCAGCAAATCAAGCGATCGTCTGCGATATTTTTGTTTATGGATTCAGTTCAAGTTTTGAATTGCCAGAGGAACTATGGAGAAGCGTACATTTGCTACCCAACTCGAAATTATGTTGGATTATTTTGAAAAATATCCGCAAATTTTAAGTGGGAAAGTTGATCGCATCTTTTCAAAAGACACCAACGGTAAGAGGTGGGAAGATTTAACTTCTGCTCTTATAAGATGCATTATAATGCATCTTTCTTGCTTTCAGAAGTCCATTGTTAAGGAGGGGGGGTTAAACCATTTATCTTTTACAAAATATACATTTATAATAATATTATACATTTATAGAACATAAATTGCAGTCTTTTTTTCAATATATTGATGTAATTTTACCAATTTTCTAGAGAGAGTAAAGTAATAAACTTTTTTCCTTGCCAATTATTTTAACATGAATAAATCTTATAAATTAATATTGCAAACCATTTGTTTATTTTTCCAATTACATAAGAAAATAAAACATGAAAAAAAGTTATTAAATTCAGCAAGTTTTCACAACATTAAAAAAATTATATCTTTATCAAGGAACAAGAAAAATTCTTTTATTGTCAGATTTTGCAATTACTTTGTAAATATTTGACAAATTTCTTTGAATCAAAACCCAAATAAAAAAATTGTAATGATATATACGGAATGAGGAAAGTCATTCCACACTCAATGTTTAAAAAAATGTTAAAATGTTACCCTAATTTAATTTAATAAGAAAATATTAAGTAATTAAATCTTTAAATGTAATTGATCTTAGCTAATTATCAAATATCATTATTGACTATCTTGATGGAGTCGTAAAAGATTTAACTACTTTTAAAGATTTAATTACTTTAGATTGTCGTATTAAATTATTAGATTAAATTATTTAAATTGGATAAAAGATTCAACTACTTTTTAAAAAATCTAAAGTAATTGATAAATTCTTCTTCAGATTGGTCAAATGGATTGCATTTATCCCGATAAACCCTTTAAAAACACAATTAACGTCTTAGCATCCTCCATTTTAAAAGAAAATTTGATAAGTTCTGATATCGAAACAACACTTTTCGCTAGCGAATAACGTTTACGCCAGGTACAGAGCTGGCGATAAATCGGAGTCCTTTTTTCGACCGAGCAAGATCCCAACCGGTTGGAAAAACGGGTACGAGAATAGCACTTGTCGTTAACGGTCGGAAAAAGTGACATCTCCCAACCCAACCGGGGGTATCAGAATAGACCCGTTTGATTGATCTCCACGGTTCAGAATTCCCTGAATTCGGAAAACACATTTTTAGAATTTACGATTGTCTGTCTAACCATGTATATTTGAGCAATATAACTCAAAAGCGGATAATCTTAATGGAGGAAATTTGACTATGGTCTTTTCATGGAAACTGTAGATCAGTATCAAACTTTACTACAAATCACTCGCCTATCCGCCGGTACAATACCTGCAAATAATAACTTCCTTATAAAATTTAGTAATTTATTATTTTCTTAATCAAACATTACTGAGGAACAGTGCATGTTTTGATCCAGTATTTGTTGAAGCTGATAATTATAGCTACAAGAAACAAATCTAATCATGTATTTATTTTTTTTAATTTCTATTAATTTATTTTTAATTTTTAAATTTCAATCAATAGACATCTTGAATCCATTTGATTCATTGTATGCATAAGGAGAAGATTTAATACGAAAATAAAAATCGAACTATGACTTCCAAAAATGTTTCTCCTGCTATTTATAATACGTTTTAGTATCTATGTGGAAATATCAATGATCTGGTAGAAATTTGAAGCATCGCAAGCCTAATCAACAACTGAAAGCCAGACTATTTCAGGACCTATATTGTATTATTGAAATGTTGTATATGGATTAATACAATATAGGTTCTGAAATAGTCTGGCGCTTATTAACATTCAAGTTCACAAATTGTGAGTGTTTGTAAAATCTTAGCCCACGCATATAAAATTAGTTACTTTTCAAAAATAGTTAGTTTTCCTTCAGAAATATTATCTGAAAATACTCAACCTTCCAGCGCAAGTCAAAGAGTGGCTTTAGGCAATTGACATATGTGCTTACACTAAAATATGATTTAAGAGATATTAAAATTCGTGATATAAAGAACATGAGAAGAAATTCAAATCGAGTTTAAGCATTAATGCTGTTTAATCCCTTAATGATGATGCTCGAGCTCAATTCGTGCAGGGCTACGGTGGCCTAGTGGTAAGCTGTCGGCCGGAGTTTTCCAAACGTGCTTGGAAGTTTGGAGAGAAGGGTGCCAGCCCAGCTATCGTCCGCGTCATCTGACCTTGACTCAAAATTATGAGGCCCGTCCCAAAATAGCCCTCGTGTTGCTTCAAGACGGGACGTTAATATAACTAACTCAATATTTACATGAGGTATCCTCAGTTTTGATTGAATAGTTAGATCGCCTCCTCTCGGCATCAATTTTGTGTCGTGTGCTCGCACATCCTTATAATGTCAGTGATAGAAGAATGTTCTGCTCATAACGATTACCTCCCAGAAAGATTCTGTAAACATATGTCGTAATTAATCAACCTAGACTAAACTCCTTTTTTAACCTGCAGCTGCACATAGGATATTTAAATTGTAGGAGTGCAGGTTTTGTTAACACCGTTGACGTAATGGGCAAAGATGCAGATTGTTTTGTGACAGGATTATTAGATTTTTAACCCTTACAACAAAAATCTATTTCCTTTGTCTATTGATTAAGTCCTTGATTTGGTTTTGTGGAGCCGCTTTGTATTCGCAGTGTCTGCTGAATTTTGTGAGCTGCTTACTTTCTATTCCAACTGTTGGATTATCTTCGTCTGCACTTTTCAGAAGATTAGACTCAGGAATTTTATTCTTCTTCTGTCTGGACAGCAGCATAATAATAGAAACAAAAAAATCTAGTTTGAAAACCCTCAGCATAAACCAGTCAGGTTGAGTTGAATTTAGTTTGGTTATACAGGGTGTCCGAGAATTGTTGGACCCATTTCAAAAATTAATAAAAAAACTGATAATGTTACAGATGAAGTTTTTTTAAATGAAAGAGGAAATAAAACAGTTTTTTTCAGATAGGTGGCGTACCATTACGACATTCTAAATTAGATTAAGAGAGATTTCCATACGCAATGGCTACCGATCAGCAGAAGCCGATGCGCGTTTTCTGGTTTCCTTCTTTAGTTTTACTTTATTATCTGCAAAACTATTCAGTTTTCGAATTACAATTGAGTTAACAAATTAAAGAGCATGAACTTTCCTACAAATACACGCTTTTATTTTTCTTCTAGCTTTAATAGCTTTGCAGATAATGACTCTCAAAAATGGGAGATGTTCAATAATTTACGACCACCTAGACCACCGTAACGGCGCGTTAGCTATCTGAAAAAAACTTTTTAAAATGAGCTCTCATTTTTAAAAAACCTTAGTTGTCGCATCGTTAGTTTATTATTATTATTAATTTTTGAAATGGGTCCAACAATTCCCGGACATCCTATTAACGCTCTGTTCTGAAGCAACACAAAGGCTATTTTGGACCTCGAAATTTTGAATCATGGTCAGGTGACGAGGACGACACCTGAACTGGCACTCCCCTCTCCAAACTTCTGCATCACACCAGTGGGAGAACGTTTGACCTCCTGCATATGATTTAACATGCAACAGGCTCAATACACGATGGATCGGGTTTCGAACCTGGCACCCTCCAGCTCCGAGGTCGACATCTTACCACTAGGCCACCAAGGCAAAAAAGTTGAAGAGCATAAACCAAGTGTCATCCGTTTTCTAGATATGAAATTTATTATTAAAGTTGAAAGGTTAAAGTTACCGCGAGATCCTAAAGACATAAAAAAATTAAAGATCAAATGGTTTTTATTCTGTTACTTAATAAGAAAACAAAAAACAATTTTAATTTAAAAAGTTATATTTCTAGGTTATAAAACTAAAATTTTCCTCTATCTAAACGGACTTAACTCCTGCCAACATAATACCTTTCTAATGCTTTGTACAAATTAAATATTTGAATGCATTGCACACTTTTTCAAGAGAAAAAAGACGTGGCCGCACAGCACTGCGTACGACAACATGCAGTTAGATGTCATGCGCTGTTACGTTTGTCACGTGACTGTGAAGTCACATTAAAAAATTCCCTTCATTTCAGAAGGAATATGAAACAAGGAAAAATAGAAAATAAAAGCTAAAGAAGAATTTATATTATTATTATAGTATTATTTATAGTACTTATTTCAGTGTTATAAAGAAATTCAAGATGCACAAAAAACATTGCAAATAATTCTGTAGCTCAAGTAATATAAGATTTACTAAGAATCGCCCTTATTCTGTAAGATTATCCAAATCGGCTGTAAGAAATTTATTTAAAAAACAGGCCTTTTGTTTCGAGAATTACAGTTAATCCAATAATTCAAACGGATACATAAAAATGGAAAAAAAATTTAGTTACTTAGTTACTAAAATTTAGTTATTTAATTGTGGTGCTAAATTTCTGTTTCTCTTCCTCATTTACGAAATTTTCTAATAGATTTTTTTTTTTATTTATTTTCAATAGTGTGTAGGGATAGGTGATCCCATTAAAGCCAAACCATCTCAAAATAATGGGCTGTGCATAATGGAGATAATGGGGTCTTGTGTAACTGTATTAAATGCTTCCCTTTGTGTGGGGTACATGTGTGAACTGAGTTGATGGCATCCACATGAAAGAAGTCAGACTGAACTTGACTCTTTGCTTTAAATTTCTCTATCTGATGCTGTAGCACTGTCAAGTTTCAATGTATCGGTGTTCATTCAATCCACTCAAATCGGACTCATTGTTTTGTATTTACGTTATAGCTAAGTTGAATATTTGAATAATACTGTGAATTTTGAGATATTTCTTTAATGATAATTAATATTTGTTGCTTCCTTTCAACGTTGGACTTACGTCACAAACAAAACCACAACATTACAGTAGTTGGCAAGACGTAGAAAATATTTATAGTAGCGTGTCCATTAAATATTTAATGATTTATTTAGATCCTTTAAAAAAATCTGATTTCGTCAATTGTGTGTAAAGGAATTTACTGGAAAACTACATAGAGTTAATGCATGCTGATGTGATACACACATTAAGCTCCGCGTCGTTTTAATTTTGGAATCCATACGACATCTTTAAGGAGAAAAAAAGAATGTGAAGTTGCAAAAAAAAAAAAGATACAACTTTTTTTTCCTATTGTATAAAAAAATAGCCCTCGTGTTGCTTCAAAACGGGACGTTAATATAACTAAACTAAAACTATTGCATAAAAAATATTGGAAATGGAGAATGCCTAAAATTTTCCGAAATTTGCATTCAAAAGCTTTTATGAAATTTATATTTCAGCTATCAAAGAAAGCCAGATTAGACCTGGGGAATTGTGTTAAATTGAAAATGTTTTATCCAAAGTAATTAAAACTATTAAGTGATTAAGCAACTTTTCATAGTTATAAAATAAACTTGCTTCATGACAGATGTAGAACAAAGTAATTGCCATCCGTTTTACACAAATAAATTATTAAATAGAAACCATTATAACTGTTCACCTGAAATTTTAATCGTTAAAACACAGATTCTCTACAAATATATTGATACAAATACTTACGATTTACTAAAATGGTAGTGCATAAAACTGATTTTTCTCATTTAGCCTTCTATTCTTTTATGCGGATTAGAAGTTTCACTACATCCAGTGATTTCTGATGACTAGCGCGTTTACCTGGTACTATTATAAGGCCGAATTATTATAAAAGAATAGAAAATCACAGAGATGTCTCTAACGCTGGGCGGAGCTTAAAATAACCCCGCCCCTTTTGTCTGCGTCATTGTTGAATGAGCCAATCGGATGATTGTACAATTTATTATATTGTTGTTTCATCAATGTTAGGTTTCATTAATGAAACCTGAATGAAACAACAATGTTACAACACACAAAACAAACACACAGTTATCGATCATCGTTAGATTAGAGTAAAACGTGTTATGAAACGTGTAACATTGTCGTTTAAAGTAGAAATTTCGCTTCTGTCGTGCGTCCAGTTTCCCATTATTCCAGCATATGCGATGACCATCAACAAACCTCAGGATGAGCCTGTTTTCTCACATGGGCAACTTTATGTTGCGTTATCAAGATGCCGGAATCCCATCCATGTTAAAGTTCAAATGAAAAAATCCAAACAACAAGGAGTGTTGTTAAACGACAGCAGATAGTTCAGAAAGAATGTTGTTTATAATGAAATTTTTTAGTTGGTACATTTAGTGTCTACTTTTAATGTTCATTTCACAAAGAATGTTGCTTATAATGAAGTTTTTTAGTTGATCTTTTATTTTCTTATTATCTTTTTGTTGAATTATGATGTATCGGTCGTTTTTATTCTTTTTATTTAATTAATGCACGCAGAACTATTTAGAATACTTTAGTTTTTGTTAAAAGGGTTCTTTCTTTTTCGCATTTAATTTTGGAATTGAATATTTAGATATTTTATATTTTTTGCTTAACTGTATTTACACTGAAAGTTTTACTTAAAGATTTGCATTCATCATTTTTTTAAATTTTGTAATTGGTAAAACATTTCTTCTGTTAGTGGATTTTGCATTATTTTTACTCTGACGAAACGAAAGTTAATTGTTACAAACAAAATTATTAACAAAGCGAAAATTAGTGTCAGTTGATTCATCAGTTCTGTTTTTCATGCTTTTTTTATTTCTTAATCACTCTAGCAATCTGCATGATATTTTCTTCAACAAATTTCGTTAGTAAATCTGTGACAATCAAATCTGAGATATTGTTGGCCAGGTAAAAGCCCTTCTCAGACGGGCACAAATCTTCCAGTATTATAATATTATAACATTGCTTATTAACAAGAAATCGGTTCGTTTCAAAAATATTTGCACTTAATTGTAAACTTCCATCTAAATAGTGATTTAAAGTATTCAGCTATTAGATGTTTAAAGAATAATGTAGCTTCATTTTTTTTAATTTAGTGGAACTATATATATGTATAACTAGGCTTCTTGAACTTTTGTAAGCAGAGACATCTTTATTTTTTAAAAATATATATTGCACCCCTTCTAGTATACCATAAGAATATTATTGCACAATATTTCCTATGATATTTTCCAATATTGCACGATATCTTAGGATATTGTTTATTATTCGCTATACTGAGCTATAGTTTCCATGATATTATTCAACATTGTACAATACCGTAATAATAATCTAACGATATTGCGGAGTAATTTGTGCTGTTTGGGCAAAGGTAAAGTAGCATTGAAACATAATATGCAAACGGGCAGATTTGAAGAAATGAAAATTATCGCAATTATTTTGGCAAATTTTAATGAATTGGTGTATATAATTCTTTGGGCTGTTTTGGACTGAAGTATATCCGTTTAAGATTTTCCATCTCAAAGTATGTAGCGACCATAGAATAATACTATTTCTATGGTAGCGACCCTATTTGGGAGAGTTTTAGAAGCCATAACGCGGACGAAGAAGAAAGCGTGTCGCCATCTAGTGTTGAAAGGGACACTCACCTCACAATCAAATAACTCTATGATGAAATTTTATGAATGTTCAAATACGTACTGGTGAGTTTGTGCTGGCATCTTAAAACAAATGAAAATGAATATGAAAGCAAATAATGCAAAGCAGTTGATCAAAACAGCTTACAATTCTGAGAAATGTGCCTCATGGGCTGACATATTTTAATTTTCTGTATTTTGTATAGGTGTATAGCTTCAATACAAGCATTATTATATTTATTGCATTTCATAATACTGAGATTTAAGCTTTTTCACACTGTATTTTTTCTTTATTTCTGCCAATGAATTACATTTAGAATGAAAATAGAAATCTAATTATGATATCTCCATGTATATTATTCGGCCATATGTTTGTACCATGGAAATATGTTATTGATGCATTACACCTATTCAAATATTAGTTACTTTTTATTTCTGAAAAGTTACGAAAGCACTCAAAATTCAAATACGCCTATGTGATAGGGCACAATAGGGCCAGTTATTTTAATGTCTAATATTTGACAGTTTTTTTTTAATGAGAGAAATTATTTCCTTTTTAACATCACAAATCGGAATTTAACCACTGAAATATTTAGGTGTGTAGGAGTGTTTTTAATTTTCATTATGTTAAATTTCTTAACATCAAGATGAAAATTGATTTTATTACTTCCTTTGCGAATCATTCTGCTTGATCTTCTTCTAAAATCGTTTTTCTAAATTTGAAGATTTTTAGTTTAGTTTACTTATATTAACGTCCCGTTTTGAAGCAACACGAGGGCTGTTTTGGGGACTGACCTCGTAGTTTTGAACCGCGGTCGGATGACGAGGACGGCACCTGAGCTGGCACCCTCTCTTCAAATCTCCGTACCACACCAGCGGTAGGACGTTTGGACTAGGACGCACAGTGGTGAAATATGCGAAAAGGCTGGCCAAAAATGGTTTTTAAAAACTTATTGGTAAAGTAGTAAAACTTAATTATATTGCTAGTCTAATATTGCGCTACTTTTTGTGTACTTTTCGACATGTTAACGACATGCAAATTGCCATGGCACTTTGGTAAATTTCTGAATTCTTTTCAAAGCTGAAAGTGTTTCTACATTCGTATCAAAGTTTTTTTATATTTTATTTTTATTCGATTTCATCTAGTGGCTTGTTTTCGATATGCAACTTAGTCAATAAGGTAGGTTCAAACTTTTTATCCCTTATTACTAGGAAGCAAACAGTTTTTTAAAAATAAAAACTCATTTTTTAAATGCAGAAGAATTTTTTATGTGTTCTAATAGAATCATTGAAGGAAAAAGTGTAGGATTCCAAGCAATTCTGGCATTATAGATAATTTTAAATAAAGCTTTTATTAGTAGCTCTCTATTTAAAACAAATTTTCGTGCTACTTTTAATTTTTTTTTTTGTTGTTGTTGTTTTATTGCCTTAGTGACTATACAAATTTTTCGATGTATGTTCTTTTAAGGAAAACTTCGGTTGCATGACGATCAATTATTAGGCGAGAATTGATACATTTTATAAAAATAATTCTTCTAAGCAAAAAATGTCCAGAACAAACGTTTGCTTTCTAAATTGTGCGTGGTTTTATACGCTTATAGCGAACTACTAGACTCCGAAAAAACAAAAATTATCGAAGCTAATTTCTGATTACCAATCAAATTGAAACACTATTTTTTTAAAACATGCTTCCTCAAAATGTGCCATTAAAGGCTTCTGAAGACAGCAATGAACGAATTATAGGAAAGGAAACTGAAGAATAGAGAGTAAGCAAGAGAAAACAGATACAGAAAGAGTCGAATGCATTCCGCTGAAATGTCAAAATTTTGCTATTTGAGGGTCAAAAATAGATGCAATATCGGAAGACAAGGCCTTACCCCTACTGATTCAATGAAATTTTTTGATGAAATAGTGCTATTTATACTCTAATTTTGAAGTCATGATAAAAGTTAAAGAGATGAGTTGTGCGGAAAATATTTCTGTAACTGAAGCTTCAGCTCAAATGGCTTTACAAGACTCGCTTTATCAAACTGTAAACTCAATCTCTATAAGAGGATGTTTTATCCTTCGAGGGCGATATTAATAATATTTTTTAATTAGTAAATGAGGTTTTGACAGTTCCACGAAACAATTTGAATTCTTGGTCCAGTAAATTAATTTTTTGCGGAATCGAGATGAACAACAGCATACTGTATTGTGGATTATCCACGACCGTCTTCTTGATATTGTAGACCAGTACGACTCCAGTTCGTTCATGGATTGACACAAATTAAAAAACAAGAAGCTGTATATGTCACAAACTAGAAAACTGATTTGAATCCGACAGACAGGAAAACTGGTGACAAAATTTTTAATTAGTCAGTAACAGCAAACGATATTACGAATACTCAACGAATCAAAGATGTAATTTATGTCCAACCACAAGCAAACAGTAGTCATTGAAAACCATCTACAGTTAGGACTGTCCACGCTAGATTTCAGCATTAGATTCTTCTAGTACTTATTATATTCTCCATACAGACTTACGTTATGCAAATGAGAAATTCAGAGGGGACGAGATTAAAAACAATGTTGAAATATTAAAAAAAAGAATCAAAGATAAATCTAAACAGAACATAGATCTCGTGGTTGATAAGCTGAACCATGAATGAAGGCAATATTGCATGCGCGCGGAAGTCAGCTGATGCTATTTTATTCATTTTTCTACTGATTATAGTGTAATAACTGTTTAATTGTCCATGAATCTATTCATTAATTGAGAATTTCTTAATAAGTACGTCTGCCCAACATATCCTAAAGTTCTTAATACAAATAAATATATAATTTTAATATTTAACAATTTTGGCCACCTTTTTGGTATATTTCACCACTGTGCGACGTCAGATTTAGCTTACATCAGGCCCACATACAGGTGGGATCTTATGTGAAATAAGATTTCGAACATGGAACATTCCATCCCCGAAGCCGTGAGCTTATTACTAGGCCACTCGACACAAGGACGAACATCGCCTAGCAATGATCGTAAGATTGGAACACTTTTTAAGAATCCTTTTTAACAGTAAATTTTCAAGAATTAAAGTGTCATCAATTTTGTGCTCTTACTCATTGTGTCGTTCAGTTATTAGGTTATTATGACAAGAGGAAAACTTACACTGTAGGTCAAAATAGTTATCATTTTTTTAATACTCGTTTAGAACACATTTCACTTCACATTGTATAAACAATTTTTTTTCGTATATATTAATCAAGGTTTTCAAATCAAGGTACTTTTCTAAAATATTTTTTTCAAATTAGTAAGACCGGGGCTAGTTGGATATAGGGGCACGTTGGGCCAGTCTCGATATTTTTAATACTTTTCGGTATTTAACGCTGCCATTCCAACAAGTGGGTATTTATCCAGCCTTCCTTCTTCCACATCAGCGTCATTGAAGAAGTAGCGTTCATTAAAGAACCAGCCAGAATTTTCTAATTTTTACTAAGCTGAGTAATTCCTCACTTATAAATAATCGTTTTTTCTTTGATTATAAACTATAATTTCAATTTTTACAAATAATATTCAGAAAGATAATTGTTCATTGTTACTTTAGGGCTCGTTTGCTTATCAAAATACTTTCAGAATAAATCCCTACACTCATGAGAAACAAATATGGATGGAAAACCATGCGGACTCAATTTTGATTATTATCACACAATACTATTTGACGATGACCACAAAATCTGTATTTCAGTTTCTATTGAATAGAAATGCACCAAATTTGTATATAATACACATAATGTGGATAACTCACTACTACGTTAATTAAATTAATAAAGTATAATAACATAGAAGAATGTTTTGTGATAGTCGCTTCATGTTAGTAGTGGCTCAACTTACCCCGCAGTCGGGGCAGGTTGAGCCAAGCGACTTGGTGTCAGTTTGAGGTTTTTAATTAATACTGATAGTTAATATATTCAAATTTTACTATGGCGAATTATTTCTGAAGGTTCACTAATAGTGTCAGCTTAAAAAATTTTTTAAAATTTTGAATTCCATTTCTTTTTTAAATTCTTAGAAGAAAAAACGGCCCAACTAGCCCCGGTCTACCTTGCTGAAATATTTGACATATACTTTCGAGATTTCAATGGCACTAAAAAATCAGTTGTAAAACCTACTTTAAGGGACCTGAAGTTGAACAAAAATGAAGGAATTAAGATTTTGTCAAATTCATATTTCTTAAGTTTTCATCTAAAGGATAAAGAAAAAAAATGCTAACCAAACAAATAAATGCTAGATAGCAAAGATTTTCAGTAATTCAATTGAATGAGTTGCTATCAATGCCTAAAATTAACATCGTTTCATGTTTGAGTCACTTAACCAAAAACAGAAAGACGTAAATGAAACAGAAATGTTATTAATATTCAAAGCACAAAAAGTTTTCTGAAATTCTGCCAAAAGTAAGTATTGAAGCTTTGCCAAATGTCAGAATTGCTACATGAAAACAAAAATATTTCGGAAACGCTGCAGGAATAAAGATTTGCGTATTTTTTTTAAGAATTTGAGAAAATTATCATAAAATATTGAAACATGTAAACATACATAATTTAAGTATTTTTTACCTTGATATGATATTTACTTTTAGGAGGATTTTCTTAGAATGCATTTTATCATGTTCGCATACTTTTTTGTGCATTTTTATTCAACTTGACTTGTTTCAAGTTGGTGAAAATAAAGTTTGTGATAGTTTTTCACTTGCTTTCTAATGTGCTAGAGTTTTGAAAGTTCGTATACTTGTTTGTTCTCGATGACAATTCATTATTTTAATATTTTCAAAACTTATTTATCAGTTAATCGATTAATTTTAATTTGATTTTATGCTATAATAATGGCTCCAATTGGTAGTGAATTTGAGAAAAATTTAAATTCAAAATTCCATAATATTTATAATAAAGAATTGTAATTTAAAGAAAATAAGATGACATCCTTGGTCGGATTTTTTTCGAATTTCCGACCCAAACGAAGCATTTTTTTTATTGCTGAAAATTAACATGTGTTCTATCCTGAATTCGAAAATGCGAAACATTTTTGTCAGTAAGCAGTTTTTGCTTGACCTACTGATGGTCATACATGTGATATCCCGCGTTCACTGATCTACAGATTTCCCTGCAAGCCAAGTGTTAAATTAAAAAACAAAATACTCTCTGATAATATATTTTTCAAATCTATTGCTTTGAGGTATTTAAGATAAGTATCTGCATAAAAAGAATTATTAATGATAAGTAAAAATTGTTTTTTAAAAATGGTTTTACAAACTTACCATGAAAACAGCTTTGCAATTTTTCTTGAGCACCAGGGCGTAAAAACCACCCTGAAATCATTTATTGCCGATTATTTTATTGCTTAACCAGAAATACAAAAAATAATCACGGAATATAACGAGACGCGTAAGTAGCGACGAATTCACTTTCAACGATGCAATTTTTGCGACGCCCACGTACGAGCACGAAAAAGCCGAGCGTATGACGTGCGACGCCGACTAAGAAGGGGTTAACCCTTAAAAGTTCACTACATGTTTCGTTTTGAAAATTACTAAATTTATTTCAAGAATGAGTATTAGATGTCTAGCTGATCATAAATATGTAAAGGAAAAAAATTAGCATTTTTTATTTTCAGGAAATTTGTGGTTTCACAGTGAAACCAACGAGCCGGAGGAAAAATAGTAGGTAACGGACTATTTTTCCTCCGAAAAAGTTATCATCCAAATGCAGTTTAAATTACGTATTTAATCTATAAAGTATACGTTAGTATTCACGATATTCAAACTTCATAAAAGTCAATATTACTCTACAATTATAAAAACCTACTTTTTATTACACTTATAAAAGTGTGTTTTTAAAGACTGCTTTTATAAATTTATTAATCTCTAAGATGTTTGATCGTTTGAATTGTTTTATGAAAGCTAATTATAAATTAACTTATTATGCAGAGAGATTACTCATAGATTCATCCCGTCGAAGTCTGCAAATATGCAAACAGAAATTCCTATCATTTCCATTAATTTTTCAGTTTACCACGTGCAATCAGCCCACATAATGTAAAGTCATATGATAAACGTAACTTACCCCAAACTGTGCAATGATTTTAATAAATACATTATTATAGAGAAAAATTATTTTAGAAACCGCGATGAAATTTCAAGAACTTCTTTGGACGATCACGCTGTATTCCATTGTCATGTCCTTTTTTCTCCTGCAAGACACCTTCATTGGATTCCAAAATTAAACCGGCACTTCATATTTTACGTTTATAACGTGAACATGAATTGTCTCCATTTTTAAATTCATATACTTGGATTTATCTCATGTTCCATTACTGATTATTGTATTAATTTTTTAACTTGTTAAAGGAGTTAACTGATGATCATGGGATAAACAACAAATGTGCCATTCAGGTTTAAATTTTGAATCTAAAATCTAGTTTTCAGAAATAAAGGTAGTTATATGTTAGATGATATGAGCATTTACATTTCTCATGTGACTGTGGCGTCATATTTCCCAATATTTTTAAAAAACTTATAAGATATGAAAGTTTCAGAGAAGTATAAGAAACTGCACATTCCAACAAAATGAGCTCTTTCATTAATTGCAGTATAACTTGCCTTGAAATAATTTTTTATCAAGAATATGGAGGTCAAAACAGAATCTTTAAAATCTGATTTGCTGATAGATGTTCTCCAAGTAAATTGGAACATTAATCGGATTTGTGATATATTTTAATAATTTAAATATGAAAAAATGCAACTTCCAACACAATGAGCTTCTTTATTAATCGCAGATGTCCCACCTGGGGGTACCATGAGTAGGTGGATGAGAAGCCGCCGGATAAGTAAGCGGGGCCTCGCTTCTTGTCGTGGGTACACTAATGGGGGCTTGAGTCCTTCCTCCAGTGATAGTATGTACCTCCTTTGGGAGGGGTCGGGCCGTGGCCGGTGATGGCTATTAGGACTCCGGCCTCAGTACTCGAGCTATTGCTGCGGCAGTCATTCAGATTTCCCGTATGCTTCAGTAGGATGGAGTGACTCAGTTTTCTGATTATTAATTGTAGAATAACTTATCCTAAAACAATATTTATCAAGAATATAGAGGTCAAAGCAGATTTGTGAAAGTGTGAGGCGCTGATAGATATACTCCGAGTAGTTCAGAACTTTAAACACATTTATAATATATTTTGATAATTTTTAATCTGTAAATCCTACGTAACTAATTTTTAGTATAATAAATTATTAATTTATAATTAATAATTTTAATGAATATTTAGGAATTTTCTTTTTCTATTATCTTTCTTGTGGTTTAATTTCCGTATAAAATAGTTTTCAACGCCTCACTGTTTAGGGATTTTATTTTGACCTCCATATTTTTGATAAAAAATTAATTTTCTACTTTTTAGTGCGTCAGTAACAGCGTATTTCTAAAAACATTTATTTTTTATTATTTTCAGCTTTTCAGTCTTTAATATCTTTCATAATTTATTATTATAAATATTTTGGAATATTGCATTCGAATTTCTCTCAAATTCACTACCAGACAGCTCTTCCAAAATTAATTGATCAACTGACAATGAAAAATATTAAAATATCCTCTTGTCATCGTAAACACACATCTGTACAATATTTCAGAACTCTATTGCATTATGAAGTGAATGATACCAAAATTCCATTTTTGAAGACATGAAAGAAATCAAGTTAAATGAAAGCGTGTAAAGAGGATACATCTTAACTCTGGTTTTGGAGCTATAAAAATGAAATCTAAAGAGGCTTTCTGAAGAGAAGTGGGTTGCAGCCTTAAAAATTAGTTCGGCACTGAAGTTGATTAAAATTAATTAAGTAACTAGGGAAAGATCAAAGTGTTTATCAAAACACTTCTTGGAAAGTCTAAAAAATATTTTTAACCGCCTACGGAGAATTATATTTTATTTGAAAGCTTGTGTGGGAATCAATTTCAATCAGTTCCACGTGATATAAAAATCATTTTTTAGATGTCTCTTCTTCGTGCTTTTTATTTTTCGTTCAATAACTTGCTAACTAATGATAAGAAATTTAAGAATGAAACAGTTAATGATAAAAAGTATTTATCAACAGAGAAAAATAATATTAGCTTATTTTTAATTTGATGGCGCTAATTATAAATCGTTATTTGTAGATAGCCATAGATTATAGTCGAATTCTTCAGAGACAGCTAAGAGAGTGGAACAGTGAGAAATTGACCTTGGTTTTAGCTTAGTTTAGTTATATTTACGTCCCGTATGGCAACAACACAAGGGCTATTTTGGGACGGGACTCGTATTTTTGAACCGTGGTCAGATGACGAGAACGGCCCTTGAGCTGGCAGCCCCTTCTCGAAACATCCGCGCCACATCAGCAGGAGGACATTTGGCCCCGACGTGCACCAGACACGCTTACACGCCGGTTCTTCGATGGAATAGGGTTTCGAACCTGGAAGCAGAGATTAGAATATGTATAAATGGAGATTAAGACTTCTTTTTATAAATTCTTGGGATGATATCGTAAATATTTATATCGCATGTTGAGAGGTATGTTTGTAGAGGATTGACCAAGATGCTTTACTTCATTCTTGGCGATTCCTAACTTTGAAGTAGTGTGGAATTAACGCGAAAGACTTTCCGTCGCAGGTGTCATCCATGTCACCTTAAAATAACTCAAAATCGCAATGTAATTCTATACTCATTCTTCGTGATCTTTGAAAGCAAAAAATTAATCTAAAGCATTATTTCAATAACTCTCATCTAGACATCCACTAAAAACTATCTTTTATTTAGATCCAAGATAATTAAATTATTGAAGTTCACTCATTGTTCATGAAACGAGAGATACTCTGACACTTAACACTTAATTTTCTGCGATATAACAAAAACCTCGTGAAAGAGAACAGAATATCCATGTTTTTAAACAAATAGACGTAATTTTAACACTTCAACTCGATTTCACTCGAACGGAACACTACAATTCATATGGCACTTCCTAGACTTCTAAATGCAACTGTGCCTTTTGAAGTTCTGATCTGATGAAAAGTTGCACGAGACAAGCAACCGAATTATAAATTCGATAATTATGTTTCTCTTATTCTCTACGATTACGCTCTTTAAGTGGAATAAATGAATACCGATCATTTAACAATGATATCTAATAAAGATTCTGTTTTCGATAACAGACGGGTCATATATTTCTGAAAAAAGATATTTCTTTTCTCACTTCCGTAGATGAAGTGTTCCTATGATAATCTAATTTTGAAACTTATTTGCCTTTAGTTTAGAAGTAATAAATCATACTCCGCAACATTTTTCTTTCATCTCTTTTTTACCCATTAAATTTTATAGTTATGTATTCCTTTTTGGATGATTTCTTATCTGTTTTTACACAAACAATAATTTTTGCAAATTGATTGTCATACTCTAAGGCCCTTTAATGTTTATTCTAATTTCAAAAGCTGAAAATAAAAATTCTGAAGTTTATAAGCTGATTCTTTGCGGAAAAAGTTTAATTTTCTGATATGAATACAGAAAAGACAGCAATGGAAGTTATCATAAACAACGTCATATTAAGTAAATTGTATGAAAACATTACTTCACTCTATTTCAAAAATGAAGGATTTTTTTTAAATTTCGATTCGCTTCGCAAACTGTTGTTGATCCCCATCCTTAATTAAAAATCCTTAGTTTATTATATTTCTTAAAGTATAAGAAGATTTCCAGAAGAAGAAGATCCATGTAGATGAAAGTAACTGTTTATGATATTCCTAACAGTGCAATTTTCTGTATGCAAATGTAGACGAAGTGTTAGGATTCACCACAAGCGGTTTTGAAACCTGAATTTTTAATATGCTGAAATATTTTAATAGTGAAATGCAAGCGAATAAAGGGAATATCTACAAAGTAACGCATTCCAAATGTTTAAGGAGGCCAGTGACCCCAAAAGCATTCAACTGAAAATATAGTGACATTTATGCAAATTCGCTTTTCTCGCTTTAGTCGATTTTTTATGAAACTAAATCCTCTACATCCCAAAAGTTTATTCTGGAGCAACAGAAAAAGAAAATTTTAAACGTTTTAAAGTTTAGGGAGAATATTTGGAAGACATAATATTCATTTTAAAGCATAGCTGTAAGATACGTAAAGTTTATGTGAATTTTCATAAAAGGTTTTAGCATTACTCTTCAACCCATGCTTAAAGAAAGGAATGGAATATTTCTTAATAATTGCGATTTTTCATAGAAACTAGCAATGTTAGAATGCATTTAGGCAGATTTCGCCTTTAGAAGTTACATACTCAAATAAAATGAGAAGGAAATTTCACTTTTTACAGGTAAGTTCAAAAGTAATTACAAAGAATCGATATTGTAAAGAAAAGATGATATTTTATAAAAACCTCTCTTCCTGTTTAAAAAATATATACTTCACACGGACTTTTCGCCTCATTAGCTCAATAATTCAGCTACCAGAATGTGTTACTTAGTATTTTCTGATACTAAAGTCGGTTTTATTTTTTCCGTATTTTACAAAGGTGTGACAAAAAGTTTTGTGAATATTTCTGTAAACCACCAACAAATGGAAGTACAGGAATGGACTAAACTCTTTAACTAGTTTGCCCGTATTGTGTACGGGCTATCCAAACTTGGACCAAACTGGTTTGCCTTCACGGCGGCGTACGGGTATCGATATTTTTTAAATTCCTTTTCCGGTTTGCCTGTATTTTTAATAACTACACTATCATCTCATCACTATTTTTCACCAGATGGCGTAGCTTGTCCATGCCACTGAAACGCTTTCCGTCCAGGTCTTTCGATGAAGTTTTTTTTATTATTTTTGAAAATTTATGCAGCAAAAATACGCCTTTTTTGTCAACGCTTCTGGTAAAAAAAATGATCGCTTAAGGGGTTAAAGCGATAGTTACTTGCTTTCTTGATAAGGTAGAGTGCCTGGAAGCATCATTAGGTTAACATGGGAGTTGTTATTGCTAAGTTTTGTGACCATGTGAGTGTGAAAATCTGAGATTATTTAAATTATTCTCTTGTTGAACTGATGATGGTTTGAACATCTTATATTAACGTAGTGATATTACTTTGGCACTCACCTGAAATGCACTTCACTATTGCAAACTAATTGATTTATCTTTCTTTCTTCTTTCAAATAGTGAAAAAATATTAATAATTTTTTACCTGTTCTTATTTTATTAAAGAAACAAGTTGTCACAGAATGTAAAGAAAATGTTTGATAGTTTAATAACCTGTTTTTCAGTCAGAGATTTTGAAACTTCATTCAGGAAATATTCCTAGTTATCGTAAGTTTTCTTGCACTTGCGTCATTTTTCCATGAGCAACTCTTTAAAAATCAAAGACCAGTTGTGAACAAAATTTTTACTTGCTTTCTTGATAAGGTAGAGTTCCCGGAACCATCGTTGTGTTAACATAGGAGTTGTTATTGCTGAGTTTTATGTTAATGTGAGTGTGAAAATCTGAGATTATTTAAATTATTCCCTTGTTGAACTAATGATGGTTTGAACATCTTCTGATATTAACGTAGTGATATTAGTTTGGCACTCACCTAAAATGCGCGTCACTATTGCAAACTTATTGATTTATCGTTTTTTCCTCTTTCAAATAGTGAAAAAATATTAAAAATTTTTAACCTGTTCTTATTTTATTAAAAAAGCAAGTTGTTACAGGATATTTGTCAAAGTTTGATAGTTTAATGCCCTATTTTTCAGTCAGAGATTTTGAAACTCCTTCAGGAAATATTCCTAGTTATCTTAAGTTTTCTTGCACTTGCGTCATTTTTTCATGAGCAACTCTTTAAAAATCAAAGAACAGTTGTGAACAAAAATTTTTCTGCGTCCTACAGTATGTAATAGAAGAATCCTCCTTTCCTGTTCAGGAGTGTTTCTGGCGACACCTGAAAAATTTCTCCTGTCCAAAAGAACCAATGGGAGATGTTTTAATTAAGCATGCAGTTTTGTAGATTGTTACATAAATAACTTTTCATAAAATAAATAAATAAATAAATTTTTTTTCGTTGCACTGTCAAGGATTGTTTTATTGGTGCTGATAGACGAAAAAGCCGTTTTTTACCAAATCTTATTAACCATTCAAATGCATACTGGATTTCTTCTCCTTTTACCGCTTACTAATTGTTATTTCATTTATAGATTCCGGCTAGCTAGAAGTTTATTGCTTTCAGAATTTCTTGAAAGAGCACCAATTAAAAAACTCTTCAGATGAATATTAGTAATATATCTTAGAAAATAAATTTAAAATTTTGAAGCTTTTATCGAGCTATTTTTGCTATTTTCAATTTTAATTTTATTTTCTATTCCTTCTGTCTCTGTTACTAGATATTGGTGGCATAGAGCTGTTACAAATCCTAGCAACCAACTGAATGTATGGCTTTCTTCTATGTTAACTGCTCACAAAGTGTAACAACATTTACAGATTCCGGCTAGATTCAACTTCCTACATAGTCGCTTTTTTCCTTCCAGTTAATCCTTCGATGATCATTGCCCTTGATTTAAGTTTTCTTACAGTATTGACACTTGGAAGGTGAACTAACATTTACAGACATTTTTGCTGGTATTCTTGCATTCATCGCAATTCTTTTACAGTAACATCGCAATTCTTTTACAGTAAAATTGCGATTAACCGTCACCGTCCGGACCAGGGCTGTGATGAGAAACCGAATAGAGGGGTAACAGAAATCTCTTAAATCCGGCCATTCACTTGAAGGATAGCCATGTCATTTGTCCTAAGCCCGTTCTTTTTCATCCATTTAATCGAAAAATACAGGCACGCCATTCACTTATATTTAAACGGACGCTAACTCTGAACGAAGGTAGGGGGAGCGATCTTCCTTCCCTCTCTACAACTGCTTGTCAATCGCTCTTCGATTTTCCCCAGTCAGCAGATTTTAATTTATGCTACCCTCAAAGCGAGGCTTCAATCTACGCAAGGCATTGTTCTTCTCGATAGCCTCTTTCAGGGTCCCTCTGAAGCGAGACTTTAAACTCCAGCGTTTACACTCCGATTTCAGTCCAGACGGAATTCCAACCACCACAAGCCAATTGGCTGATTTCCATAGATTTTTATGGCTATTTCCTTCTCGCGTTCCAAAATATCCAGTTTATATGTAAAGTGAACGGCAGGCTTAATACATATGTACAGAAACGTGATTTCACCGCTGTCTTGGGACGAAAATGAAGATACATACACATTGTATTAAATTTTGCAAAACGATCAATATAAACTTCAGTATGGAAGTAGTAATGAACAGAAATATATTGTAATAATATATTTCTATAAACCTGCGATACTACGTTACTTTTGAGACGATGACGGATAATACAAGCTGACCGTTAAATGAGATATGGGTTCATCGAAGTTTTACTGTATTTTTCAAACACGATTAAAATTAAACAGATCAACATAAATTTGAGATTCAGGATGGAAGTTAAAAGCTTCTGATATAAATTTCTTTTTTTTCTTTCGATGTATTCATTTCAGGAGGTTATTTATTTATTTATTTATTTATTTATATATATATATATATATATAATCTGTGAATTGGGAATTTCTGAGGCTTTAATTTTTACATCCACGATAATTTTATATGTCTTATTGCTTTTTGATACTGCTTACTATTCTTCATAATGAAAATATTTCTTTAATCCATGGTTTACTGGAATTTCAAAATTTACGCAAGTTAGAAACAGACGAATTATAGTTTAAAACTTCACATTTTATTCAAAGGGGTTAGTATGTTCATTATTTCTGATAATGAAAGCAGAAGAGTTTATTTATTGCTCAATAAGTCTTCCAACGTAAGAAGGAAAAAGTAACAGTCATGAGATGCTCTGCTCATGCTTGTGAAATTTCAAAACAATTTTAATCAAAGAAAGTGTTAAAATATTTTAAAACATAACCCCTCTTTCCATTTTTTATTCTTAATAATATTATTATTATTACTATCGTAAAACGGGATAACTTTGCACTCGTGGAGGTAACAATGCACCAGTGTAAAATTTTTGTGAAAATTGAATAAAAGATCATCTGATTAGGGATACGGGGATTGATACTTTTTTTGTAGATTCTTGGCAATGCTGATTAGTGAATTTCGTTCATTAAATATATATAACAATCATTCAGGAGGTTACAGAAGGAAGAGACCATGAGCATGTTTTTCCAATGAATATTTTAGTGCTGAAAAATGGTAGAGAAAGGTATGATTCTGATAAAGGAAGTATGACATTTCTGAAGGCAAGTGCATTTAAATATTAAATATGATAAACTTAGCTTTCATTCCGTTGCTTTTGATGCAAATTATTTTTTTAATTAAGTTGCAATTATTTTTCTTCTGACCTAGGGTAACTTTGTACCGGAAAGGAGGGATTCTTTGCACCATACAAATTTGCGGTAAAAAGCAACCCCAGGTGATTTTTTAAATTTATTTTTATGTTAAATAATAATAAGAAAAATGTTTTCTTTAGTTTCAGATATGCCCAGGGTGTATAAAATGAAGTTAGGGACTTGTATGTATATGGAGTTCTCTCCAGAGACTTTTGAAGCTTGATTTAACAACATTCCACAAGTTTAGGGTACTCTTAAAAAGGCAGAAACATTTTTTGGTACCCCAAGCGAACAAACTGTTACAAAAAAAGCTCATTCATATTAGGAAACATAGAAATACCCTGGTTTTCTCCAATTAGAAGGAAAAGACCGTTGCAACATGTTCAGTGACTTCAGTTTTCCTATCAATAGTATAGATCTTATAATGTAGATTTTATAATGTACGTTTCTTATAATGTAGATCTTATAATGTACGTTTCTGACAATGTAGATCTTATAATGTACGTTTCTGATAATGTAAATCTTATAATGTACGTTTCTGATAATGATAAGAAACGTTTATCTTACTAAGAAGGTGTGGTAATAAATGGATATATTAATAACACATCCGGCAATAATTGAATAAAAGGATTTCTAAAACGCCATCCTGATTTAACCGGATACAATGACGTAAAATTGTTAATTATAATCAGATATTTATAAAATTTATTTTTCTGCTGTATTTCCACACGGGCTTTCAGTGGATATATCTAAAGTTGCATCCAGTGGTTTTTTTGAAAAATATTGAAAAA
This sequence comes from Araneus ventricosus, assembly GCA_013235015.1. Classification (NCBI taxonomy): domain Eukaryota; kingdom Metazoa; phylum Arthropoda; class Arachnida; order Araneae; family Araneidae; genus Araneus; species Araneus ventricosus. Next base: position 1,456,215 of record BGPR01000054.1, on the reverse strand, counting down.
TTAACCAGTGCAAAGAATTCCCACCTATGAGGTAAGTTTGAACCAAAATTTCTAAAAATCATAATTATCAAATTACTTTATGAACATGCTGCAAAACGTCTCTCTAGTAATCACTCAACAAGGAAAAGATCAGAAAAGCTCTTTTTTAGATAATCTGTGCAAAGTAACACTGTTTTACGATTCTTTATCAATGTTCTAACAATATATATTGTAAAGATTTGCAACAAAATTATTTCACACAAATAATTAATATTTTTAGACTTGATATAACAAACCACCAATTCCTTTCTGGTATTATTTATGGATTAATGTTTCCACGTAAGCTTTCCCATTTGCACCACTGGTAATATTTTATTCAAGAAAGTATGTAAGACGATCCGTCAGAATAAATGACAGGAAAAATGAAAATGTCAGATTAACGCTGAAGACTTGTAGAGATTCCATAGCTATACAGATTTCACGTACCATTTATTGCATTTTTCTCCACGATGAGAATCGCAATAGCATTATCTGAAACATGAAAGGAATGTATTAAAGGAATTGAGCGAGTTAAACATTTGACACAATTCAATCACATGCCTGTGGTACCAAAAAATTATAAATAACACCATGAAATAAAATCGGTGCAACTGGTCTGAAAACCTGAAATTGAGAAGATGCATTTTTAAGAAGCTACGAATAAATACTTTTATGAATTGCCTAGGAAATTCGCCGGGAGGAGAAGTAGCATCCTATGTCAAAAATTATATTTTACAAATGTGATAATCTAACTGCAACAGAACTCATAAATGTGATACATCAGGCAGAGAATTCAAATTCAGAGAATTGTTACAAAACTCTTTTAAATCGCATAGAGATACTTTTAAAACTGCCATTTTTACAGACTTTTATTTAACTTGATTTGTTTAACGTTTGTAAAGATGTGAAAACTTAATGCAACATTTATATTCCTGAAAATGATTGTAATTTTAAAGCAAAATTTAAAATGATATCAGCACTGGTTTTATTTTTATTAAATATCACGAATGTCTCTCATTCTATTTTTAATCATTTATATAGACGCATTTAATCAAATTTCGAAATATAGATATATATATACTTCGTGCTTGAATATACAGGTTTGTCCAAAAGTCCTTGACACCTTTTAAATTTAAATATAAAATCAGTAATTAACGTAGAAGAGTAGTTTTGTACTGTTATAAAATTTTTCTCGTTAAAAAAATCCCCCGCTAATAAAAAAAAATACATTTCGTTCCTAATTTTACCCATAGATGGCTCTGTACCTGAAAAACGCCCCTCCCCCCAAAAAAGAGAACATACAGGTTTGATTTACATATGCGGTTATTGGGATTTTCAATTCAAATATACCGCGCAGAAATGAAGACTCAAAACCTATTGATTTATTGCGCTAGTTTGTACTTGTTGAAACCAGATCCATCACTACAGTCAAAAAAGAAGTTTTGTGTACAGAAAACCCCGTTCATCTCGAAACAGCATTTTAAATTGGCGTAGAATTTTTTAGAAACTGGAAGCGTTTTGGATAGAGAAAATAGTGGTCATCATTTGTTTCCAATCCATTAACATCAAAGAGAAATGCATCTAGACTCTTAAATATTCTTCTACAACAGTGCTTCTCATGATGCTGACACAAAAGATGAGAATAAGCGAATCATACATGTAATCCAGTCTCATTCACGATCAGTGCGGATTCACATATTAAAATATAGTTATAGATTGAATAATAAAAATGGCCTGTTAATGCTTGTAACTAAAGTACTCTATAACTGTTTTCCTTGAGTTATTAGGCCATTTTAGGTTCAACGTCATCTATGGGCAAAATAATTTTATTTATTGGTGGTAAAACAGTTTTTCTTCATGAGAAGAACTTCAGTGCGAACCGAAATTCCTACGCCAATTATTTGACTTTACATTTAATTTCAAAATGTTTCAATGACTTTTGGTCTAAAAGTTAATCGTTTATTATTGTACCTTATTTCATTGTACAATATTCAGCTTTCAGAACTAAGAATTCCTTTCGCATCTTCCATAGCCGTGGTGACTAGGTGGAAAGGTTTCGACTTTGGCACTGAAGGGTTTCGCTTTCGAAACCCGATTCTACTAAAGATCCACTGTGCATATGGCTTAGTGCACTCATTATATGATTTTTAGGGTCAAACAATCTCTGACTTGTGTTGTGTGCAAGTTTGGAGAGAAAGTTGAAGGCTCAAGTGCCATTCTTGTCATCAGACCAAGATTGAAAGTTTTGACATTGTCCCCAAAATAACCTCCGTCTTGCTTCAGAACAGGACTTGCCTTTTTTCAAAGAAATAGGTATTTTTATAGAATCCAAAGAAAACTATGATTATCTTGCTTGAGTAATTTGTGAACAAATTTTTTTAACCCTGAAAAGCCCGATTTTTTGAAAAATTGATTTAAAAATGTTTTTTGATTTTCATTTCTTGAACAAAACATGGGAAAAATACATTAAAAAATCCTATTTTGTTTTAAGTATGGTTCATGGCTAAAAAACAGCTTGTCACCAACTAACAACACGGGGTTTATTTCATAAGAAAATTTCCTTGATAAAATAGTATAATGTCAAACACAGATGAATTTTAATAAATAATAATAAGGTTAAGGAATTTCCTTCAACATTGTAGAATAAAATATGGTAACCTCAAGTGTACAAAGAAAGCTAAAATGATGCAACCGCAAATGAAAAACAACAATTTATTTTATTTTTTTTATCAGCACTCAGGCTGCCATCTACATAATAAAATTTTCAATATGTATCCTAATGGCAACAACAGTCATTAGAGCTTCAGTCTTATTCTCAAGATTTTAGAAGACCAAATTGGGTATGCTGCTTAAAGGCAATACTGGGCCTTTAAGGGTTAATTCTTACTAGTCTTCAATTTTATCTACGAATATATTGTTGGCAATGTCTCAGAGAAGTCGTTTATCCGATTCGTTAAGATGGCTGGCAATCGGGTGGATGGAAATGGCTTTGACACAAGCTGCCACAGCTAGAAGGCTTGATGCGTCTCGCAGTGTAATCCAAAGAATATAGGATCAGAATTCAATCAGAACCATGACCATGTGTTACAACCCTGCAGAAGATCTTTTTCTAACTCTGACGACCCCTTCTATTCCTCAGATAATTTCCCTGCAACAGGGACGAGAATGTCTACGGTGCGAATACCGCTTCACAATCAAGAATAGTATACATGAAGACCACTGGAGTGAGTCCTTTTTAATAGCGACAGAGAAATGCCCATTTATGTTGCGCAAGACAGCATGTTAACCTGAACCATATAGCAATGAGTCTCTGTACCTTCACAGATGAGTACAGATTTACTCTGGAGAGTGATTCAGGTCGTGTGCTAATATGCAGAGAACACGGTACCAAATACTCTCAATTCTAACATTGTTGAAAGACATAATCATAGAGCAGGTGGAATAATGGTTTGGTATTGAGTCTCTCTGGGTGGTCATTCTGAACTCCATCTGCTCCATGGAGAAAATATATTGCTATGAGATATATAGACGAAATCCTCGATCTATTTAACCGACCATATGATGGCTTTATTTGTGAGGAATTTATCACAATGGATGATAACGCTCGGCTTCCTCTAGTAGGCATGTAGAGTAACATCATGAGGATCAAGTTTTGGAGCTAATGGACGGGCCAACTCAATCTCTGGATCTTAATCCAATAGAGCAGTTTTGGGACTACCTGGAAAGACAGGTGGGTCTTTCTTTTCAAGTGCTCCTCCGAGGTCGTTAAATGTACTTGAACAAGCGCTGCTTTATGAATGGTATTTGCTTCCTCTTTCGGTGTCCGACATCTTATTGAATTTTAAACTTTAATAAATAATCTTGAAATATTATAAAATGTCTTTAGTCAATATCGTAAAAAGTGAATATATCTTCGCTACTGAACATTTTACGAGAAAACGAAAATTAAAAGTTTACCTTTTAATATGTCATCCAAACAAACTTGCGAAAGGTTTCAACCCTCAAAATGCCAATTAGAATTAAATCACCTTTAGTGAAAACTTATTTGGCGTCCAATCTTCAAATTTACATGAATCTAACGAAAAGGGGAGTATTTGATACATACTCAGTATCCAAATAAAAAAAATATTTTTCTCAACAGCAGCACCATTAGGTCTTGTTCATTGCTTAAAGTATTTTATTCTGTGCCTTTTCATATTTGGCTTCACTTAATTTGTTTTTTTAAATATTTACTTTTTCAAAACCTTGTGACAGTTTTCTTTACAAGCTATTAATTTTAGTAGAACCCTTAAAAATTAATGGATCTAAATAATAACGTAGAAAAGTGTAACCTTTCCTTTTCCACAAAAAACTGAAACTCCAAAGAGAAACCTTAAATGAACCAAATTTGAATTCTATTTTTAGAGTAAAGATCCTTTCATAAGAAACCTTTCAAACATAGCTATTTATGATTCTGGAATATCGAATTAGGAAGAAATTTAGTTTCACTTTTTTGGAAATGACTGATAATAATCAATATCTACTGGTGAACTTGCAGTTCACAATTCTTTAATTAGTGATGATTTTTTTTCTTTTCTATTCATAAATGCCTCTAAATCTATTTTTGCCTGTGTGTTATATTACTTTTCAGTTATCTTTATTACGATTACAACTTTTGATTTTAAAAAAATGTCTGTAATTGATGTAGATTACGACTGTAAATGCAATATTACATTACATCCTAGAGTAAAGCGCGACAAAGAAAATTTCTTTTAACTTAAAATAAGCTAAAAAATCTCCATTCCCCATTGGATAGACATGGCATTTCCCCATTAATTTGAATGAAATTTTTACTCCTCTGAAAGAAAATTTCTATCATAAACTTAAAAGACTTAATTCTGTTTATTCTTTTTTAAAATTACATTTTTACAGCTTTATAGATATACAGAGTGGCCATAAAATAACGCGGGGGTCTCTAAGCCCTCTAGCTAGTAATCTGTTCAAAGAAATGTAAATAACAAAATTTGCAGCACGAATAATTCGAATTCGATTCTAAAAACAAAAGTCGCCTACAGGGGAAATTTCGGCACTTCAACAGCCATATGTGTGACGAATGAATTTGAAAATGCAAAAAAATAAAAGTAAACATAAAATTTGTTACCAATACCTGACAGCGTTTATTAATAACCATTCGCCTAGTGTGACCATTAAATTTGTCCATTATACTGAAACCACTGTCACTTTCATTGCAGCAATGAAATTATTTTTGCAAATCATGTAAAAATATTGTTAAAAATTAGTTAAAATTTGGAACAAAATTGTACAATAATTGAATTGGTACCATCGAAAACATAATTTTTTTAAATTTAAAAATGGTGTAAATATCTTTCTTTGTGCAATAATATTTTCGGAAAAATCGCTGAAAAACGCCAAAATTTGTACAAATTTTTATTTAAAATTATATTTAAAGTTTCCAAAAACTCGCTCCGAGGTACTCCAGCCAAAGAATGTTTGTGCAAATTTAGTAGCTCCAGATCCACCGATCTGCCCAATAGAGCACACATTCGCCTCTATCCTGAGTAGATATTGCAAATGTGGTTGAATATGACCACCGTTCTGATGTTTTGTTCCATATAGTACAAGATATTTTCCATACAGGCTAAAAATATATCAGCATTGATTTATCTAATATGTAATGTTAAGTTATCTTAAAACTCTGATACATCAAGAACATGTCTTTCATGCAAAATACTTTTAAGACATCCATTTAACTAAAAATGAAAACGGCCGGGCTTCTTAGTGCTCTGTTTCTATAGCACTCCGAAACCTTTTAGCTGTTCTAGTTTAAATGATATAACATGATTTTTATATCTTTATTATTAGGCAAATTTGAGGCTTCACTCATTAAAGAGCCGTTAGAAACCCGAAATGTAAAAGGTGTTGAAATTAGAAAAAGCATGCAAATTTTATTTGAGATAGTTTTTTTTCAAAATCCTCCAGGCTCCTCATTGCTCTTATTTATTATCAAAGGTGTTTCATGGCTTCTTACTTCAATTGATCGAAACTTGGGGAGAATAAAATGAGGTGTTATGAAATTTCAGTGAGTCCAGTCAGTGTGGACTGATACAAACAATAACAAGAGAATTTACCTAAAACACATACATTTTTGGAAAATATAGATAAATTTTTATACTTTTATTATTTTACTACAAATATTAAAAATTATTTGTTTAAAAAATTTCTTTGACACAATGAAGTTTTTTCTGCAATATATTCCCAGAGACTACTTCATCATTGCACTCAACGCGCCATTTGCGTACAAACATTCCATTACCAAATATGTTTATTTCGGTCCTCTTGTCTGCCTTAACATTTTTTCAAAATATTGTGAATCACCCTGTATACAATAAATATGAATGCCTGATACTTTCAGATGATATCTTGAAATTTTTAGCCCTGAAGGTCCTCTATTGATTTAATTTGCCTCTGAGAACATTAAATGATAACACCTAATGTCTCTGTTAATATTAAAACATCAAGTAAAATTAGAGTATCTATTATAAACTGAAGTTTTTAATTAAATAGAATTGGCTTTTCCTAATCTTTAAGTAATTTCTTTTCATTTTTTGTGATATGGCGCATTGTTTTGGTAAAGTTTGAAATCTGAACAATTTATACGATTAAGTCTAAATTCAATGCATTCTTTTACCGGGCAACTGAATGGGATGGAATCTTTGATTTATGCTTAGCTTTTCTTTTAATTATTCACACATTCTTTGGTTTCTGTCTTGCAAGTTTCTTTTTCATATTATTTTTGGCAACATTACTATATTCGTCACATCGATTTAAAAGAGTAATTTTAGCCTTCGTGACTGGATTATATCTGCATGTTTTTAGTCAATTTGTTTTATTTTTGTGAAGATGAAATTTTGTAATCAATTTTTCACTCATTTTCTGACATGACTTCCTCATATATATTCTCGTTGACAATACACTGTTTTAATTTTTCAGAACATTATCAGTCAATAGATCAATCTAATTAAAATTTGATTCCATATAAGTGGTGACTCCTTGAAGTCAATTTTTAAAATAATTATATCAAGATTTCATATTATATAGGATAATGGATTACAAATTAAAGACTAATAGGTAGAAAGTAATTAAAACAAAAAATTCTAGTTTTTATTACACCAATAAAAGTGTGTTTTTAAAAACTGTTTTCGTTGACCTTAGTTAACTATGTAAGTGATGTTCCAAAGTTTTTTATATTATATATTTCAACTCATTTTCTCCGAAAGTCCTATATTTTCAAATTTCTATATGTTTAATATACATTTTTCAAGGCATAACTCATGTTGAAGGGTTACTTAATTACAATAAATCTTTTCGGATGTTTTTTCAAGCTGTTTGAATCGTATCTGGAATTTGAAGGAAATATAACGATAGATAATGCTTTTACAAGATTTTCTCTCACAAAATGCTTGCTTATGAAACAAACAGTTCCGAGAGGAGTTGACGTGCAAATAGCAAAGAACTGTCTAAAGTTTCAAAGGCTTAGAAGGATAATACGACATAATGTCGCTCTGGATCATTATAAATCGAATGAGTACACTCTCACAGTTTACAAATACAAACCGCAGTAGAAGGCAATATTGCCTGTACCATAATGGACAATAATGGTAAACATGTAACTTTAACAGTCACATTATGCATCAAAGCCAAGGTTAGGATTGATATTTCAAAACAGTGGCGAGTTCAAAATATCACAATGGACAATTATGGTAAACATATAACTTTAACAGTCACATTATGCATCAAAGCCAAGGTTAGGATTGATATTGTAAAACAGTGGCGAGTTCAAAATATCACAATGGACAATAATGGTAAACATATAACTTCAACAGTCACATCAAAGCCAAGGTTAAGATTGATATTTCAAAAGAGTGGCGAGTCGTGCATTATAGCCGTGGAAATGCTGCAACTTACACTGCATTGAGGAATGACATATTTAGGCATAACTTAAATTTTGCTTTTAATTAATTTTTAATAATTTAAATATTAGGCAATAAAAGTAATAATTAGATTCTTGACTCGATGTAGGTAAGCTCTAACAAAGGTATTGTAACTAGACATCACTCCTTTTTAATTAATTTTAATTAAACATTGAAATTCAAATTAAATTTTCTTAATTATATTTTCCACGTGCTTTCTCTCATTTGCAAACACTTACGCCACTGAGGTTGAACAATAAAAAAGCATGGTTAAAATAAATACATATGTAGGGATACTATTTTCGTATTTATTCACAAGAAAATTTTAGAGAACAATGTTATTAGTTATTTTACATTTATCATACCTTGCTTTTATATATATTTTCAAATTTTAGGCTGTCAAGAATTTTTTCCATAGTAGAAAACGGTTAAAATCCCGCTGCTATTATTCCTGGAACTATATATTCGACTACAACTTCTTTCCTTTACAAACCACGTAGCAGAACAGAAAGCACTGCGTTCAACAGCAGGAAAAACACTGTTTAAAGGCAGTCCTTTAAAAGGTTTTTTGTCCCTCTACGAAGAGAGACGTACTATTTTTCCCTTTGTTCTCCCTGAAGACTAAAAGCTCTAAAAGAAACGTAAGTTATATTGTTGATGAATTTAAATATTACGTGCAAAATTAAATAAATTAGTGATTATACTTATACACTGAAAAAGTTGGGATTTTTGAAACTCCGCAAAGTCTATACGCGAGCAACCGTTGCAAACAAATGATATAAAGTGGAGAAAGAAAAATACAAGCTAGAAATATAGACTGAAAGCAATGTTTTGTAGGGAACTTCTTCGAATATTTTATAACCTTTAAATTTGGTAGTCATCAATGACTGGATATTCTACAAAGACCACTGGAGTAATACATGTCAATATCACCTCGGGTCTGGAGCTTTCTCCGTCTGATGTATCTGAGTGACGGTTGATACAATAGCGCTAGTGCTGACGCCGGAGCCATCGCCAGGCACGGCCCGACCGCTCTCAAAGGAGGCACGCATTATCACCGGCAGAGGGCAAGCCTAAGACATTATTGTACATTCCGGGGAAGAGAGAACCCGCTTACTTATCCGGCTGCTTCTCATCCGTGTACTCGCGATGCCCCCCAGAGGGACGACCACTGGATTAAATATATCCGGAAAGTACTTTCTTAATTAATTGAAATTAATTATTTCTTAACTAACTGAAGAACTAGTCAGTTTCAGCTCTGCAAAACTTATATGCGAGCAACTGTTGCAAACCAAAAATATAAAGTGAAGTAAGAAAGATTCAGGTTGGAAGTATAGACTGAAAGCAAGGTTCTGTAGGGAACTTCAAATATTTTATAACCTTCAAATTTGGCAGTCATCAAGGGCTGGATATTTTATGAAGACCACTGTATTAAATACATCCTGAGAGTACTGTAATTTTTAACTGACTGAAGGACTAGTAAGTGTGTATCGCTAAGAAAAGATTTCTAGTCCAAAGTCATTTTCAGATATACGAAACCCTAATGTATGATATCGTACCAAATTTGGATTATGTGAGAAAAAGATGTAATATTTTTTCTTAAGTGTAACAAATATGTACGTAAAAAGGCACAGTTAGATTGGAATTTTGCAGGTAAGAAACTGATGGGACTTTGGTGTGTGCCTTCTGAGGCGTTACACCGGCAAAAGCTCTTAAAGGGTAATTAGTTTTTGATTTATGTCCCCTGCCTGCGGCTGGGGAGCTAATTTTGAAATATGTGCTGGGTGCGAAGCTGATGGCCTGAAAAGGAAAAAAAAAGCCTAATGGGGCCTAATGGGGGGAGGAGGACGCGGAGGTCTGGGTGACATAGGTCGCAAGCCTCAACCAATAGAAAGATCTAAAGTCACTCACCTTTACTGTAGGGTATCAGCTCCACCGGCACCTAAACTTTATTGATTCCAAATGAAAAAAAAAACAAAAAGGTTACATTCCATTACAATGCCTGGCCGACAGGTGGCTTTGGGCGTTCTTTCTTATGACAGATTTCATTTACAGGCTTGGTTAGAATAACATAAAGTACAGCAGATTTATTTACAGAATAAGAAATCATACTGATAAACATTTAGTGAATACAATATTTTAAATTTTAAATATTTGCAAGAAAAGAAATTGTATTGAAATTAATAGACAAAAGGATATATTCCAGTTCATAATTTTCTGTTGGCATCGTAAATCCTCGTAAATCTAGTGATAATTTTTTTTTTCTTCCATCAGTCAGATGAATGGAGAGTGATTCTTAATAGCGATTGAGAAATGAAGCTGTCATTCATTATGAATGTAAACTTTCATTTCCCATCGGTCCATTTCCAGGGAAAGTGAAAGATGGTCTGAGAAACAATTAGTTGAAGTTATACTTCCTTCATACTTTATCAATGACATTTCTTCACTTTTATTCCAATGGTTGTTTATCGAAAATCAACATAATTCTTTTTTAGAGCGTAGAGGATCCTATTGACATCTATACAAAAAATTATGATGGTAAAATCCTATGACACCAATACAAAAAATTCTGATGGTAAAAACTATGAGATCTATGCGAAAAATTCCGATGCTAAAACCTTATGTATGTTCGTTTAAACTAGCTGTTTTAATTAAAGTGCGTAATTAAAACAAGCATGCAAATGTTTGATGGCTTAAATACTTTATTCGTTATTTTTGAAAACTAAATCTTTAAACATTAAGTCATTCAGTGTAATTAATAGATGTAATTTTTTATATAAATATCCAATATTAACTACAAAGAGCAAAATATTTGCTTTGAATTAACACTCGATTTCGCCTAATTAACATTTTAATTATCTGTTCTAATCCTACATTATATCATTCTTTATTTTTTGACAAAAATGCTATAAATCTATATAAATGAATCTAATAATTGTAAAAAACAATAACAAACTTAAATTAAACTTAATATTTATATTTAAATCAATTATTTAGCGAATCATTAATTTTTTAACTTAAAATTTCTTTCCTTAAATACCTCCTTCTTCAGGTCAAAAATGCAGGAAGTAAATAATTTATTAATTAACTATTAAATTATTCAATATTAATTAAAACTAGAAAAGAAATGGTTATGATGCAAATATGAATTTTTGCCGGTGTAAGTTTGGGGGCAAATAATAAGTTAATAATAAGTAAGCTCCTCGAATTATCTGAATAAAGTCCACAGAGCTGAAGAAAATAATAGCAGCGTTTATTGAATTAATTATGCTCCGAATCAATAAATGTGTCATTCACAATGAACGATATTCTTCTGTGTTTTCTATTGACGTCTTGCATTATTCAGAATAGGAAAATTTCGTATCCCGATAAGCTCAAACAAATACGGCCTGAAAGGTCACAAAATGCACTTAATTAGAATAAAACAAAATACTAGCACACGTGTCTGATAAACAACACATGTATTTCTTATTCGTTCAAAAATTTTTTTCTTGTAACCAATTTTAGGAATTAAACGTTTTTAAAACTATTTATATTTAAAAGCGACTTGGTCTTTTTAATTATAAAAAATGAAAGTTAGAACAGAATTAGGTTTACAATCGAATTCAAAACCAATCACTCTAAATAAGTTAGATTTAGTTGTATTAACGTCTAGTTTTGAAGTAACACGAGGACTATTTTGGAAAAGACCTCGTCATTTTGAACCGCGGTCAGATGACGACACCTGAGATGGGACCCCCGCACCTGCGGGAGGACGTTTCACCCCCTACAAATTTAATGTGCAACAAGCCCAATACACGACGGATCTTCGATGGAATCGGGTTTCGAACCTTTAAAACTCCAGATCCAAGGCCGAGTCTTACCACTAGGCCACCGCGGCCATCTAAATGGGTACTAACGTCAGTTGTGCTTTTCCCTTTCTGCTTTGGACTCCATGCAAAAAAATTGATTACATGCTTAATAAAATGGTTTTTTTTAAAGATGTAACTGCAGATGTCCCTCACTTTATTCTATTTATGTATATAAACACACATGCATGTAAGAATAGCTTGCATTATTCAACTCAATATTACAATAAATACTTTAAGAATTATTGATCTTACAATTTTTTGAGAATGAATATGTACGTACACGTAGAGCTAGACGCTTCTTAAATGTGTCTGTGACACGATCACGAAAATCCTTGAGATGTTCTTAAACCATTTATTACCAACACAACTGCTCGCACTAATAATCTTGAGGGCTTTGTGTCTCTCAAGACTTCCGATTTATATAATCCCGAGACAAACTAGTTCAATCCTCTTTTGATAATCAAGCTCCAGACTTAAAGTAAAATAGAAATGCACTTCCTTTTGCAAAGATTTTTACCACACTATGCTATTTCGAGCGTACTGTCTGACCTCCATGCGTCTTGAACAGTTAAAATCCTTTAAACCAGAGATTTTCTTTCTTCACTCTTGATAATCCTTTCATTGTTTATATAAATGTCTTCTTTAAAAATGTAAATCAGTTTAAAAACTCACATATTCCTTCTTATCTCTTATCAGTCATTTTAAAATAATTCTTGATTGTTATATGTCAAATGGTTTTTATTCCTGATAAATTCGGTTAATTTTGACATTACTTTTATGCAGTAGAACTAAGTTATGAAGCGATGCCCCAACAGCATTTTGAACCAAAAGCCGTCAATGTAATGTGACACAACAGCCACTTAGTGCGTAAAAGCATTTATACGTAACCTATCCGAGTAAAGACTAAGCTGAAAAGTCTTGGTGGTCAGGTCTCTGCTTTGGGACTGGAAGTTTCCAGATTAGAAACCTGATTCCTCCAAAGAAGCGCAG
>BGPR01000054.1:1412848-1443376 GCA_013235015.1 Araneus ventricosus | reverse complement strand
TAATTGAAGGTATGTTCTCATTACGCCAAATTTTAATATATATCTCCGAGGAAAAATTAAGATTTGTATCATCCATTCGTTATCGAACCTTCATTGCGAAGAGAGCCATATCGATGGTACAAGAAGCACCGTTGATGGAGAAGTGGAATCTAATAAAATGAGAAAGTTCTGACAATCAAGATTCGAGATTAAGGCGGATGATAAGAAAATGTCACAGTTAGAAGTAAATATAGAAAATTGTATAACCAATGATGTGGAAAGTGCTGAATAAAATAAAATTTGAAAATTAAGTAAATTTTAAGATAAAAATAAGGATATTTTAGAGCTTAAATATCTCGAAATAGACTGGAGGAACTTAATAATGGATTTTAACAATAAAAATCCTGTTACAATAGAAGACATCGTCATATTTTTCTAATACTTACATCTATTACGGGTTTTTTTACACTACTTTATCCTGTATACAATAGGCAAAGTGGGTAAAGCTTCGATGAAAAAGAATTGGAGTTGGTTTGGGTTGCTTTCCACTAAAACCACCTACTGTATGAACATTTACGTATAATATTTATATATGTCAGATGTTTTTTAAAATCATGCACTCTTTGATTTAATATGACTTGTTTCATGTTTGTAAATATGGGAATTTATTAATCGAGTTTTCACTCACTTTCTGTGTGCTACAGTTTTGAAATTTTGCGCACTTGTGTGTTCTCGATGGAAATACAGTATTTTAATGTTTTCAGAACTTAATTATCAGTTAATCGATTAATTTAATTAAATTTTGATTCCGGACGAGTGCCACCATCTGATAGTAATTCTAGAGAAAATTGATTACAAGATTCCATATTATTTATAACAATGAATTATCAATTAACGACTGAAAGGTATAAAACAATTAAAATAAAAAAATCTACTTTTTATTATATTAATAAAAGTGCGTGTTTAAAAAACGTTTTTATTAAATTCATTTTTCCTACTATGAATGCGCTAAATGTGTTTCTTATTATTTATTTTCGAAGAAAAAAAATTTACAATCAATAAAATTATTTCAAAAATATAAGTATATATGTTTTTAGGAAGCGAGATTATTTAATATTTACTTGCAAAGACATCAATGATTCGGTAGATTGATATTCGAATAACTCGAGATTTTATGTGATTGAAGTCTTCTGCCAGCGACTTAGAAGGAGGAAATTTTATTTCAAGAGTATATTTGTAAAATTTGATAAAAAGAAAGCTAGGAAAGACGAATATTTAATATGTTTATATCAGAAATATAAAGACATAAACTTCATGTAGGAGGAGTCCCGTAATTTGATTAACTTTTTGCTGTCATTTCTCCGAAAATATCAATAATTCATCTGAAATTTTAACTTCAAGTTTTACCTTCCGTCGGGGGCATTTAATTTGTGAGATGAAGCACCCATATTTTTTGTGCCTAAGTGTAGGTTTTACCGAGAAAGGTGCTGGACCTCTCCAAATATAACCATAAACTGGATTAAAGCTCACAATGGCCATTTAGGAAATGAAAAGGCTGCTCAATTAACAAAAAGAGCTACGATAGAAGGAACTGCTTTCAATCTATAAAACCCAATTAGTTTCTTGAAGAAAACACTAATACAGTTGTCTCTAGATACCTGGCAGAGAGAGTGAGAAGAAGGAACAATTAGCTGCCACACTTTCGACGACTTACCAAAGGCCGCACTGATCTTAAGGCAATGGTCCAGGAACGAAATTCTTAATGCAACTGGGCATGACCCATTTCCTAGCTACATCAAAAGAGTCGGATTGGATGTTGCGGGCAACTGTGCATGTGGTGACGCAGGCACTCCATTCCACTATGACACCGCTTGTCTTCTTACCCTTTCCTTCCATTTCAAAACTCCTTCAGCAATTCATAAACTTGCCTGGCTCTGAAATCTTGTCTCAAATCCACATGCAAGAAGAAGACTGAAGGTCCTTATGGATTTCGTACAAATGAGCAGCTGCTTAGATGCTGAAACCTGAATTTGCCATCATCCCCCTAATATAAACTCTAAAAGAACATTGAACCTGGAGAGTCCTTGATCCCGATTGGTCATAAATTATTTACCCAGGATTCTGTTCAAGTGTGGCTTTTTTAACTCCTCAGCCAGTCTTTGTTATTCTTAACTTATCTACTGTACTTACAAATATGTTTATCCATTCGACTGTTTTCGCTTCAGAAAGTTTCTTTTAGTAAGTTTTTTTAATTATCTTTTTAAGAATATGTATTTATATCGTTTTAAGAGTGCGCGTTTGTTGTTTGAAATGTTATTCCTTGAATCCTGTTAGCGTGTTTATAGAAGAGTGCGTGTTTAAGTTGTTTACCCCCCTTTTTGGTATGTCTGTTACCTTTTTATTGTTTTCTTTTTTTCTTGTTGTTTGTTGACACTTGAACTCCCAATTTTAAATGTCACCCTAATCTAGAGAACATATTTAACCAGTGCGTATCACTTTCGTATTTGTATATATTTATATATTTGGATTTTTTTCTTCTCTTTTGCTGCCTTTGTTAGTTAGTGTTGTCTTTGTATATATTTGTATATTTGGATTCTTTTTTTTCTCTTTTGGTACCTTCGCTAGTTAAAACTTCGTATGTAAGATTTATACTGATAGCTTTTAGTTCTTCCATTCCCCTCCTTTCATGGTGCAGTTTATCAGAAGAAAAAGAAAATGTTGTGCCATGCTAGTTCAGCAACAATTTTGCTGTTGCTTTTTCCAGAATTCGAATGCTTTAAAAGCAATCCCACCCATTTAAATCTTTTTTTCAAATAGTTTTTAAATTTTTCTTCTCCTTTTTCTTATAGTTTAAAAACAGTCCATCCCAGACGCCTCCCCATTCCCACTCACATCCATTCCAAAATGATCAGGAGCGATCTACGCTCTTGGAATGGGGATGTGACGTGGCGTAGTAGTAGTATCAGTAGCTTCCCGGCTCCCTACCACTCACACTAAGGTATCGTGGTTTTTTTATCTAGTGTTCTTTTGATGTATGTGAGGGGCGCGTTAATCTGGTAGATAAATTGCACCCGATTACGTTTGCATTTTTGATTTCCCAAGTTCGTCTCAATATTTCTTTTTACATACCTTTATATACCTGCAAAAGTTCGTATACCTGTGTCCCAGCCTTAATTCAATAATATTGATAGTTATTTATTATATATTGTTTCAAAAATATCGAATTATTTCTGGCTCTCGTCGACAACGGTTGTCATTGCTATGGGACATTAAGGGAAAACAAACGTCAACTCCCTCCTGAATTCCTGGACATTTTGTTAGTTGAAATTCCATGGAAATACAAAAATATTATTTAAAAATCCAAATATAGCTTTGTATGCTCAAATAGCCCAGTTTGTTAAGCTTTTCCTTAAGCTTAAGTAAAAGTTTAGCTTCTAATCTCACAGACAAGTTGCGCCCGAACGTGTTAGCATTTGTATTGCGCCCGACCGAAGGTTGACATGCTAAAATACCTCTTCAACTAACACCAAACCCATAAAAAATAGGACAGAAGTAAGATTTACTGCAGTATTTATTTCATAGCTGAGCAGCAGACTGATAAGTTTCCGAAGGGGAAAGCGTTTCTTAATGAAGTTATAACTTCAGTTCATAATATTATCTGAATTTAGCCTTTAAAAGGAAAGATAAATGAAACTGATAGAACCAGGTTTTAAAAACACATTAGAATTACTTTGTTTTAATTGTTCTCTAATTTTGAGTCCCTACTTAATAATTCTTAATTATGAACCTTAGGATCGGGGATTTTTTTTAAAATCCAATACCTGATGGCGCCGCATGTATGGAATCAAAATATAATTACCACATTAGATTACCTGAAACTTAAGTTCTGAAAATATTAAAATTGTGTATTGTCATTGAGAATACACAAGTGTGCAAAGCATCAACACTCTAGCACATGAGGAAGTGAGAGAGAAATCGGTTACATCAGTTGCATTTTTACAAGCATGAAACAAATCAAATTAAATAAAAATGTGTAAAAACACTAGATATGAATGTATTAAAATTTAAAATTCATTTATTGCTAATAGCTTAAAAATAATCTATCACAAGCACACTTTTTAATCTGGTTCCTGATAATTTACTGTCCGGCGGAATAAGTCTGGCCAATTCTGAAATTAAATGTTAGTATAGTCTAAAGCAGCGGTTCTCAAACATTTTCAGTCACGGAGCACCTCTGAAATTGGAAATTCAAGGCGGAGCACTAAAATTTATCTCGCAGGTATATACTGTATTTTGTAAATAGAACGACAAAATAGCATTGACGATACAAGGTAGTTTTGTCATTTAAGCTTGCAGGACATTAGATTTCACCGTTTAGATTTTTTTCTGCACTAATTTCCCATTGCAGACAGAAAACACACACATGTAAAAAAAAATTGGAAATAAATTCAGGGCAAATATTGCAGATCCACAATTTGTTGTTTTATCAATTTGGCGTTATTACATTTCTTACAAATTTTTACTTGGTTTCGTGAATCAGAAATTTAATGAGAAGGATGAGGCTGTTTTGATTTCCACAATGAGATTATATCTGGCTCAATTTCGGATAGTTGCAACTGAATATCTTGCTCTGCATTGAGACGTGATCTGTATTTTGTTTTAGTTGCGGTGTATTCAGAGAATCCTGTTTCGACTAAATATGTGGTTGCGAAGAATAAGTTTCGCTTTATCTGATAGGATTTTAAATTCATCTTTTGGCGTACACCAAAAATTTGAGACTGATTTCTCAGTTTTAAACTTTGATGCTATCGCTGTATCTGATGTCAAATCAAGCAAGCATTCGTGTTCCTGTGATGTCAGAGAGAATGGTTTTTGCATATATACAACCCAAACGGTTTTTTTCATGTTTTCACGCCATCTTCTGGGAAAATAAGAGTTGAAAGCATCAATCAACCGTCGATGTTTTTTAGTTTTGATGTTTTTTAGGACCCCGTCTCCAGTCAGCGATCCACTGAAAGAAAATCGATGTTATTCCCTGTATCACTAATTTAATATTTGAAGAAACCTCCATCAGATAGAAATTTTGTCGCCAAAATAAAAATCTGAGAAGTTACAGAAATAATAAATTACATATAATGAACTTTATAATTTGTCGGTTCTCGACTGAATGTTGACTAAAATGCAACTGATTTGAGATGAGAGTAAACAACCAGTTTTATATGCAATAAAAATTTTTCCGATACTTCTGGAAAGGCGTTGAAGCTGATTGTTTCCGCAAACGCGGAGACAGTGTGTCCCTGCTCCGTGTTATCTTGCGAGGCCTTTTGACGTAAATTTGTTTTGAAGACTGGTGGACGAGAAATTGACACATTGAATACCAACTAACTTTTTATATAGTCAACGCTTCACCAGATCCGTGATAAATGATTTATACTCGATTTTTTGTTACACACTGAGAGCGCAAAAGGTCATAATATTCAAATATTTTTGTTCCGTTTTTTTCGTGAAAATTATTTGAAATTTTAAAATATGTTTAATAAAAATTTTAAACAAGTCCTACCTTTTCGCGGAGCACAGTTTGAGAAACTCTGGTCTAAAGAAAAGGTTTTAAGCATCCACCCTAAGGATGAGTTTTCTGTTTTGTATATTTGCATTAGAGTAGGACTTCCGCCATAACAAACAACTTTCGGTGGTAATGCTAAATCAATGGGAATCTTCAAAATTTCCACACTCTGTTTGAGGAAGTAGAGTTTTCTAATGTTATGGCTTAAGGATACTTGAAAATATTAAATTTCATGCTCCTATAGCTGTAGCTCTAAATGTTTACTTAAAATAACAGCTTAATTTTGTGAAAGTGCTGTCATATTTGTTCGTTATCTCTTTTTTGGCGACTTTTAAGGCTAGTTTGGTGGTTACACTTTTAACCATACGATTTAAATAATCACCGGCTGTTCAATTTTTAACAAACGATTTAATTAATTACAATCCTCCCATTTGGAATTTAGTCGTTTTAAGACCTTTCTTTTACCTATTTAAGTAAAAAAAAGAACTCAAAGAACACAGAATTACACGCTTTGTGTACTAAAGAAACAACTAATTCGAACTCGCCGCTTCAAACCGTATTCAAATGAAATGGGTTATTGCTAAAATCTAAGGATTACCGGAAAAAAGTCTGTGAATCCAATACAAACAAACCAGAAAACTCGTCCATATCAAGAAGTATACATCTGTAAATTTTCTTTAAAAATAAAACCAAAAAATATGATATTTTAATATTATAAATAAATAAAGATACTTCTATTGGCTCCCAAACCAGTGCCTCTGAGAATCAGAATCCGGAAGAATGACCTCCAGTTACCTCGAGTCTTTTCATGCACTTAATCAGCCATTAATCGTCATTAGCGAAACCGAAAGATCAAATGACCTCCCTCTTCATAAAAAATTCCTCAGTTAGTGTCAAGTTGGCTATTCGTGTGTTTCCTGCACGTGTTTCCCGAAATATGGGTCAGATCTCTTGAGATTGCTTAGAAAAAGATTTCCTTTTCCACATAGTTTTAGTGCGCTTTCGATAAATAAGCATTATAAGCTACCTGATTTTCTGCTGAATGTTCTAGAAGGGGCAGAGATAAAGACCCCGTAGGCTTTGTACGCTCATTTTCTAGTATTTCTTGAATTCGAAAACATTTTTTTTGAAGTTAACACCTTAATAAAATAAACATATAGCATTTCAATGTGCTTAACGAAATAAAAAGTTTTAAAAAACACGCTTTTATTAGTGTCCTAAAAATGTGAAAATATTTTTTATTAAAAGTATGGAGGACAAAACAAAATCATAAAATCATGGGTATAAAAATGTACGCATTTTCATTGTTGTCTACTCTTTTGACTTTATCATATTTCATAATCCATTATTGTAAATATTATGGAATTTTGCTATCAATTTTTTCATAAATTTATAACCTGATAGTGTCTCTTCTATGGAATGAAGCTTAATTGAAATTAATCAATTTACTGGTAATTATGCTCTGAAAATATAAAATTACTGGATTGCCATCGGGAACTGACAACAGTACAAAAATTTCAGAACTCTAGAACATCAGGGTGCGAGTGAAAATTCAAGCCCGAAATTCCATATTTACAAACATGCAGCATGCCAATTTAAATAAAAGAGTGTAATAAAATGTCCTATAAATGATTTTTAAATAAAAGCAATAAAAAGAAAAATCAGAGTTTCTTACCTCAAAGTTGTACTTAAGAGATTTATTTCCGAAAAAATATAATAATAAATGACGTAGTGTCAATCCAGTGGTTTCATCTTTAAAATAAATACGTTTTATTTACTAGTATGAGCTTAAGTATTACACTCTACGGAAAGAGAGAGTAGAGAGAATAAATTCCATAATTTTACGCACAGAAAGGTGTGGAAGACAGTTTCCTTTAAAGTTCAAAAAAGCTGGTGGAAGCAAAAATACATCAGTCAGTAAGATTTCTTTAATAAAGCGATGTTCATACCCAGGAAATTGACTGGCATGCAATTTCAACATTAACCAGACACGTTAAATAGAAAATGTTGTCACATAAATATGTCAGCTAACCTAACTTAGTCTCCACCAACTACTTCGTTTGGATTTCAGAAAACTTTTGACAGTATGGTCAAAAAATATTTGTGGCTGAGGCACAATATCATGTTCGAATCACTGTTTCCACTAAATAGCGGTAGCATGAGTGAAGCTGCATGGCGAATCTCGCATATTTTCAGACCTGGTCATGCTAGTGTGGCTTAGAAATCTGAAGAGTTTGGGTGTAAGTTTCAGTCTCGTTTCTATTACCTTTGTTTTGAAGAGATGTATTCCAACAGCTATAGATATTCTATTGTCTCAAAATGAAATTTTAATTCA
The DNA here is from genome assembly GCA_013235015.1 of Araneus ventricosus. Classification (NCBI taxonomy): domain Eukaryota; kingdom Metazoa; phylum Arthropoda; class Arachnida; order Araneae; family Araneidae; genus Araneus; species Araneus ventricosus. The sequence continues at coordinate 1,435,499 of BGPR01000054.1, read as the reverse complement.
ACAAATCAGGTTATGTCATTTATTTATAAACAAATATTTTATGATATTTTTTTTCATTAAATAAAATTTGTTCTGTGATATTGTCTCATAACACGTTATACCTTATAATTAGTGGAATAACTCATATTTTAGACCTGACTGATATTTTATAAATGTACATGTTTGGCCATACAATAATAATATAAATATTAATGTGGAGTGAAGACACAATATTTGAAACAACTTAATAACAGTGAAATATATTCATGCTATCTCTTTATCACACAAAAGGCAACAAAATAATGCCTGAAACATAATGCCCTTTGAATTTTTTATATCAAATATAAAATTTGCTATCATTTCATTTCACATTGCTTGGAAATTGTGAAATTATTTAGAGATATTATTTACTAAACCTTATTGAAACCAATTTCAAATAATGAACAATTCAAAATATATAATTCATATTTATGATAAAAATGTAAATTATCAATAATGAGTAGAGTATAATAGAATATAACTAATAATCTGCAATTTCCATATGATATAAAGAGCAAAAAATAACATCAGAATATGAAATTTAAATAACAATTCTGTTATATGGAAATTTTCTATTGAATTTCTTTAATTCACCAAGAATAAATATTCCGTACCTTAGTTACTGTAATTCATTTTACGAAATCGCCATAAAAAATCCTTCTGTAGCAGAAGCTCCACGAAGCTTTATCTAATGAAAAATATTTCAACAAAAAAGGGAACGTCATTTATCCAAAACTATCAATAAAAATAGTTTCTCTGACAGTGGTGAAAACAAGGATAAAAATAGGCCAAAATCAATAACCAGCTGTAAACGCAGCTCGCTAGAACATTTTGAAACCAATTTACTGATTCTTTCTCGTGCATGCTTCGTAAACATGTTAAGAGAAATTAAAGATTTAAACACATTAAATTGCATTTAAATATGTAATTTACTTGTGTATAAATTCAACTGTCGTTGTTTAAAATTCTCATGAAAAACAGTGAATGATATTTAAATTTACTTGTGCAAAAATTCGATCTTAGATGTTTAAAATTCTCATGAAGGAAGCTAAATGATATTTACTCTCGATCATAAAGGAGGGGAATATTTGCTCCTGCAATTAAATTAAAAACTCTTTTAATGCATAAAATTGATTACTGAGGTGGATTTTTGCTTTTATGAGCTACTCTGTGATATTTTTTATAATTTATTTTTGACTTGAGTACTAGAAAAATGGGCTAAAAATACCGTACATATTCTATTTCATGAATACTGTTTCATGGAAAGGAAAATCTTAAATGAATATTTATGCAAAAGGATTTTAATATATGTTACAGAATTTAAAAAATAACATTTGGACACCATTTTTATTTTTGTTTAAATTTATTTTCCTTTTTTAATTTAAAGATACACAGAAAATGTCTCATCTTCTTTACAGAAGATGTACGGGGTGTCCATAATTAAACGACCCGCTTTTAAAGTTGTCTACAGACGAAACTATTGTTCAGAAAGCTGTTAACTTTGGAGGAGGACATAATGAAGGGATGGGAATTTCTTTGGGCAAAAAAAAATTATTTTAAAATTTTGCCTCTAGGGGGCGTTTTTAATGAATTGCGCATATGACATACATTTACGATAGTTTACAAATTTTATTACAACAAAACATGTTCCACATGACGGCCACCATTTTCAGCTATCATCTGGAATCGTAAGATATCATCTTCCACAGTTGATCGCATTGTGTTCTGGTAAATGCTAAGAACATGTCGCGAAATATTGTCTTTAAGATGAGGTAAAGTCCTTGTATTATCAAGACTTACAAGATGCTTCAAATGCCCCCAAAGTCAAAAGTCGCATGGATTCAGGTCTGGGGATCGGGAAGGCCACAGATTACAAAAGTACAGGCTGATGACACGTTCTTATGTGAAGTGATTTTTGAGGACGTCCTTAACACAAAGGATAATATATGGAGGAGTTCCATCATGCATAAAAATTATGCGTGCTTGCAGATCCCGAACAATTTTATTCTGTAACAACGATGCATATCGCTGCCCGGTGATCAAGCATGTTACTGGACTTCTGGCACTTAATTTCTCTAAGAAATCCAAGGGCAAAACCAAGATATTTCCAAGTAAAACGCTCACTGGCGGAAAAATTTTGATTTTTTTTGTTTGTTTGTTTTATGGCTCAAACAAATTCCCGTCTCTTCATTATGTCCTCCACAAAATTTCACAACTTTTTGAACGATAGTTTTGCCTGTAGGCAACTTTAAAATAGGGTCGTTTAATTATGGATACCCTGTACTTAAAACATTTTAAAGTGTTCTTTTTTAACAGCTTATTATTTGTTTCTTATGAATTATAGAAATAACTTCTCCTTTCTCCCATCTAACAACCGCATTCCATTTGGGATACTATGAAAAATATTTTCAAGTGATCATTGTAAAAGAATGTTTACTTGGGGATCATAACGTGATTTGCGATTTCAGGATGATTTTTGAATTCATTGCTCCTTTTGCAAGAGAACGTGACGTTACAACACATCTTGAGGTTATGTGCAGATAGATGTTCGATTATATGTGCGATTATGATCATCACGTGATTGATATATCATGTAAATTGACTCTTTTATCAGATGCATTAGGATAATCGTAAAGAATTACTCCGCCGAGTCAGGAGAGCAAGTGGTAAAGCTGAATATACGGACCGTCGCAAATTGCACTATGGGTACTGTAAACCACACACAATAGACCCCATTACGATCGTCACATGTTCGGAATCCTCCCAAGGAGGTACATCCCATCATCGGCGATGGGACTTTTAACCAGTCATTATCTCCATTATTGTACTCCCAGAGGAACCGAAAACCTGCTTATTTTTAAGGCAACTTCTCGTTCTCGTGCTCGAGGAGCCCCCCACACACACACCCATCCGGATGACGTTGTTTTAACATAAGCAATTTTGAATCCTAAATATATACATTTCTAACTATTTACAGGTGAGACTTTTTACGAGATTTTGTGACTTCCATATCTTCAAAACTAAACATCAGTCAATACATTTTTAATGAGATTTTTTTTAGGTTTTCAGCCCTTTTTACCTCTTCTAAATTATGTAACGAAACCAAAAATCTGAACTCTTCTAATCTGGATTTCTTCTATTTATGAGGAGATGCCTTGAGAAGATCTCATCAGTTCATTTTCAATATAAGGAAAAAGAATTTATATTATTCATCCTGGGCTTAAATCTCATATCATTATTTAATGAAACATCAGCACTATAAAAATACAAAGCCCATTTAAAGATAAAAATTTAACTAATTTAATGTAATTTTTGAGTACACAGAATAAAAAGTAATTTTACGTTTATTTTACAATATCTCATGACTAATTGCAACACTAATCATACAAACTGCAACTCTCATCAATTTTATTGACACTCAATCGAAAGAAAATTATCTTTATTCTTTAATAATGAAGATGCAATATATATTGTTACGAAGCTGTGAAGTTATTTCCCTTATATGCTAATCTTATGGCAAGAAAGAGAGTTTTACAGAGTTCGAGTCAATGAACTCCGCCATAGGAGACCATTTTGGTAACTTGGCGGCAAAGTTAGCGGCCACAAAACAAAACTAGAAAATTCATGAATGGTGATCCGATCTTCAAGAGTGAATCAGTTGGAGTGTAGACCGCATTGCAATCTGGTGATCTAATATACACTGAGATCTATTGAAAGTGCTGTGACTGAGATTTTTGAGTGATCTGAATAGTTAATTTATAAATGTACTGTTTAGTTTTGCTACCTGTGATTAGTGTTCTGCTGAAATCTTCTTCGAATAAAGCTTGACTTATTTTTTTATCCTGCTTGTTGGACTGCATTCACATACACCCGCCGGTGATTTTTGTAACAATATTTAAAAGAATGCATTTTATATTTTGTTATTGCAACAAAAAGCATGAGAGCAGTCAGAACAAGTGACCAAGTAGAAAAAGTTTTGAATTTCTGTATCCATGCATAAATTGAAGACGAATTTGGTGGACTTCTATGATACGTCAGGCAAAACTTTCTTTGCGCGGTTTTTAGTGATTTTTGTTGCTTGTAACCACAATACACATTGTGCTTTCTTCTGCGTTCGCCATTTTCGTTTCAAGTAATTAGCGCCATTCTCTCTCAGACTATTGATACTGGGAAGAAACTGTTAGATCTATTCATTCTTTTGAAGAAAATTACTTTTCATTTCCCCTTTTCGTATTTTTGCTATTAATTTTTAGAATAATAAAGATCTTTCTTCTTGTATAAGTAACCAGAAACATTTTAAATTCAGTTTCTAAATAAATATTAAAGTATGAAATTGTTTATTACTTTAATCAGCAATTAAATATGTCTTTCAATATTTGATTCATTGATTTCAGAAACCACATGAGTCAATATTAATTTTTTTAACTGGTACATTTTACAGACCTATGAAGTGACTTTACTGGGCCCGTGTCATTTCTTCACTCACTATGTAAAAACCCCTTTAGAATGTGAAAACAGCATGAACGCAATTTTGATAAAAAACTGACTCGTGTGGTTTCTGCAATCAACAATTCAATTATTGTAACTTCTCTTTCTCTTTTCAAGTCAAGAGTAAGCTTACGAAAACCATTGGAAAATATAAATTTCAAATTTTACCTCTCTTCATTTAAAAATAATAATTATAATAATAATAAACATTTATATAACTAAATTCTACCAATTGTGTTCCTCGCTTTATGTTGAACACGTATGACACGAGTATAAAATATATTCCAATTTTTAATCTCAATTTAGTTTCTTTTTTATTTAATAACGAAGTACTTTTTATATATCGAATAGAAAAAAAATTATGTTGCATAAACGAATTCTGATTTTGACTTAAAATTTCCGTAATTTTCTCTAATTATTGGTACAATATATATTGTAACGAAATTGTCTTGTGGGTGTACTTGAATGAGATCCAATAAGCAGGATTAAAAAAATGAAGCTCTTTATTTTACAAATATTTCAAGCAAAGAAACGTAGCGTAAGTATTAACACAGCACTAGTAAAAATTCACAGCAGAGACTACCAATAAATCTCAACATAATGCTCAAAGGTTTCTTGTTAGCTCACCAACTTGCTTGCAGGTCAAATACCAACTGACTCTTCTTAGGTTGAAATAGGTTGAAAGTTCGAGGTCCTTCTAGAAAATTCCTTTGTCGCCAAAGTCGCCAAATTTATCGCCAAGATTAGCATCTCAGGGAACGATTTTATAGCTTTGTAACAATATTGAAATATCGACCGAAACTGCTATTTTTCAACTTTAATCTTTATCTGAGAAACATATTTAATTTGAAAAAGGGGTTTGGAGGATTTTCAGCTACAAAGGCTATTATCCCCTATTCATTCCAAAGTTCTTTTCAATCCGTAATCAAAAAAGAAAGAAAAATTGTCATCAAAAGATGGTCTAGAACTATTGCCGATCTCATTCGGTCAAGGCAAAAAAATGGCGCCCTCCTCCTAGAATGGCTTTCAAATTCTTTTTTCGACTTTCTTGAGAAACAGAGAACCGGTAAACAACCTCAAAAAGAATTTTTATATATTCCGCTTTGATTCACGAAAGGGCGTTTTCCCGCCTTTAGAATACGAAACTACCTCTACTTGTTTACCTTTCGACAGCTGCTTGTTGCACCAAACGAAAATTTTCATTACTTTTCTCTGCTGCAAACGAGTCACGCCGAGTGTTTTTAATTTCATCTAGCTGCCGAGTTTCAGGAACTGTCAGCAACTTCCACTTCTTCTGCTCTTGTTTGTTTTGATTTTCTTAGTTTATACACCATTCGAAAACCATATTTTTTAAACTAATAAACAAGGATGGAAGTTTTTCCAAAAACTAGACATGAATCTTGCTTCCTTTCACATAAGTTTATTAAAATTTCGTGTCATTTAATCGAAACAAGTAAGAAAATTATTTAAAAATATGTTGTTGCTACATATACGTCGAGTGATTTTTAATTTTCTGTTCAGATATTGCATAATGAATATCTCTGTATAGGTTATTGAAAAGCAGTTTAGAAGAAAATAAGATTAATCACATTTTAGAAATGCTCTCCAAATAAAATACATTTTTTAGCTTTTTTAACATTTTAATATCCATGCCTTGTTTAGCTAAAAAAAACATAGAGGTGCTATGAACCCGGAACAGTCCGAAACATGTATGGAATCATCAGTACGTACCATATTTTGAAAGGTACGTATTGATGATTCCATATATGTTGTTGAAAGCATCCATTTAGAGATAAATATTTAAAAATATAAACTGTTTAACAATTTAAGTCCCAAAAATTTATTATTCATTCTAAAATTCTGAAATTTGTGAACTGTACTCATGTTGGGCCTAAGATGAAAGTTCAAAAAGAAAAAAATATTTAAATTCTTTTAATTAAAATTCAAAGCGATTCCAATTGGAGTCATGATATTTCAGAGAACATAAAAACCCAAATATTAAAAATAAATATTTATCAAAAACAGATCAAATAAAATATTTTAACATATTTTAAGTTAATAAGAATGAAATTGCACCTACAATTTCATTTAAATTAGATGTTAAAATAGATTTTTATTGTGAACACCTTTTGCTGAATGAAGTTTAAAAAAGCAATTTTTCAATATATAAAATCGATACTTCAGTCATATATTGTTAAGAATAAAAAATATAGTTGAAAAGAGTAAGGTTGAGAATAATTTAATGATGTCCATTTGGTATCAGAGGCAGGATTAGATGCCGAACAAAAAAATAATGAATATGATGATTCCAAATGGCATCACTGGGACTGAAAGGGTTAAGAATGTTTTGTTCCAGATAGACGTTTCAAGCACATATTTTGCATTTTCTGTAAACTAAGGTGAATACTTTTAACCATAATTTCCATGTGCATTCAGTTTCCCGTTACAATTCCGGGGCATTTACATATGTAATATTTATTTAACAGCAGTAATTTTTTATTGGATTTATATTGATCGATAACAACAGCAGTTATTCATTTATATTTGTGGAAAAATTTAATTTTGTGTTGTAAGCAAAAAATGGTAACTTCAGTGGCATAAAACACAACAAATATTAAAAAAAACTAAAATATGTATTAAAACGCAATAGGTATTTTCAACTCATACGGTATTGTGTTAAATTTTATGTGCTTTTTATGCCAAATATTATAAATACATGTGCTATTTTTATTGCAGTAGAATAATGATATAATCACATTATGATGATAGTTTCGAATCAAAAGCCAAAAATTTAAAAATGAATTTGATTTCAATGTCTATTGCACCATTAAATATTTTTGAAATGCTTTTGCTCTCTCTGCTTCTTTGACCACTGAGAATGCAATGAAACGATTTTTGGAATTATATCTGTCCGTTTATCGTATGTGAATGAGATAACTTATAAGTGCAGTAAGCTATAAGGATTGTTCAAATGAAAGTGGGACTGCGAAAATATTTTGCTAGCTTTTATTAGTTACAATACATGTATAATTGGAAATGGAACAGTGGTACATAGTCTATATCATAGTGAGTAAATGAAGTGAAATTGTGTGTACTTTCATATGTTAAAATGTAAACAAAAAGGCAGGTCGGAAGCAAACAATATTCGGTGGGACGTTGAGGACAGTTTATCAGTTTATACAGAATGAAATCTATCAGTTCTTGGTGTATACACATATTGTCTATTATACACGATTACCATGTTATTTAAAACAATTATCCCATTTTTTCACAAGATTAAAAATACCGGCTTTGAAGAAAGTCTTTGGTTGCATGCAGACCCATTCTTCAACGCTTGCACGGACCTCATTGTCGTCTGCAAACCGCAGTATGGACACGACCCCTACAAAAATTCTTAAACCATCGAAACACGCTAGTTCGGGACAAATACTCAGTCCCATACACATTCGTCTCCTATAAATGTCCGTTCCACAAACACCTTCGGCACACAAAACTGTATTACAGCACGCTACACCTCCTTGGAAGAATCCATGACACGCCCTTCACTGTTTTTGGCACGTTTCTGTTTGCAAAAACGATACACGGCCACTAAATCAAAATCCGCCGCTTCTCCATAAATACAGTGTCATCTACATAACACGTTTGCAAGTTTTGCCTTTCTGAACACCATTGATGCTTTTGTAGTCCCACTTTCATTTGATCAAGCCTTGTACATGGATGAAATCTGGCATATTGCCTTCAATCTTGAAAACAAAATCTGTATCAAATTTTTAATAAAATTTGGCGACGGGAAGAGGTACAAATCACATACCCGATTTTCTTCGATATAAAATTAAACTATATGAAAAAAGGGGATATAATTCCAAATTTTTAACCAGCTTGTTGTCATTAAAATTTAACGAAAATAATATATGCCTTTGTAGTTATTATATTTATTTACCGGCATGTGTCCACTAACATTCAAGGGAAATAATATCATTTTTAGTCGTTGTGTTTATTTAAGTGATCTTTGCCATTTCTCCTAGTGAAAATATTATACAATACTTATTTTTGTGCAAGTTATCGCGACTATAGTTTAAAATGAAAGATGTTAAAAAAATTTGAAAATCAGAAAAAAAATTAGCTTTATCATCAAACTACCATCTTTGAATAGTTTTCTAAAAAAATTATACGAAAGTAGTTTTCCTATAGTTTTTTAAAGTTAAAATTTTATTAAAAGTTTCGAAAGTTATGACCGGAAGGCATGAAAATTACGAAATTAAAAAATACAGTGATGAACTGTAAGTAGAAAAGGAAATTTCGCTACTTTTATCAGGGGGTCCCCAACCATTTTTCCTTCGCGTACCCCTAGATTAATCTTTTTATTTTCGCGTACCCCTACTAACAAATCCATCCCCCCCCCCCCCCGACCATCCATCTATACGACGAAGTATTTATCAATAAAGTTAAGGGCTTAAATTAACTTAAGAGTCAAAAGACTCGAATTAATAACATATGCAGGATTTGTTTTCGATTTTCCATTTTAAAACAATATTAGTTCAACGCCAGAACAAATGAAACCATAATTGCATTAATTTCGCATTCACTTATAAGGGCAGCTAAAAATTAAACTTCATAATAAACATGAATTCAAGTGGTATAGTTATTAAATAGCAAGTATTTACTAGGAGGAACAACATTCTATAACTTTTTTAATCCCTTATGTTTTCTTGTTTCCGCCATGACCAACTGTGATTTCTCGTACCCCTAGGGGTACGCGTACCACAGGTTGGGAACCTCTGTTTTTTGTGATTTTTTATTGATGTCAATCGAGAATTTTGGATTCACTAAGACAGGCGCAATCATGTTTGGTCACAAGTTTTAAGTTACATCCTTGCGTGAAAGTAAGTATATCATAAAGCCATGGTGGATGAATTTATCTGTAAAACTGTTTACTGAGCATACCAATCCTTCCAGATGTGATGAAAACTTTACAACAGGAGAGCAGTAAAATTCAAAGTGAGCGATGACCATGAACGTTATTGAATCAAGGTTCATTTGAGATGAAATTCTTATCCCATTCAAGAAAAATTTAAATCTGCAAAGTAACTAGCTAGGAGGAATTAATACGCAAATTTGCCTAAATTTTAATATGAACTTAAGTTATGAGCATTGTCTCTAGTACTTTTTTTGTTTCGAGGATTATTTTGTTTCTTTATCGGCAAGCGCTCAATTTTTCACTTAAATTTCAAAATAATATAGTTAAATTTCAAAATAATGTTTTCTATCTCGAGACGATATCAACGACAAAGAATAGAGCATGATTTTGTAATGGTAATATTATTATGTTGCTAATTACTTATCAATGCTCTTACAAAATACTGGAAACTTGTATTGAATAATTTAGTAGTAATTGATTTAATTTTATATAAAAAGAAAAACATGAAAAAAACACTTTATGATAGCCACCCCCAGCGGACTGTCCAGAAAAACCATTTGTTCTTGACGTTTTAATAGATTTTGCCATTTCAGATGACATATGCGCCTTTTTCCATTTCTGATGATGTCCGAAATATGAAGCATATTGCTAAGTCTAAAATGTTAAAATAATTAAAAAAAGACAGACCTGAAGCTAGCTAGCCCCAGTGCTTTTGAAGTTATTAACTTAATTCAAATCACATTTCAAGATTTTTAAACTTTCACACTCTGATCTTATTCCTAATTTTACAGCAAAACTTCGAGCCATTTTGACCCTTAAAAAAGTACACTTATTAAAAGGAAACAGATTCTTTTTGAATAACAGCTTGATGTCTCATTAAAGAATAAAGTCAATAAAGGCAGTTTCTAAAAACACATATTTATTAGTTCACCAAAAGGTAGAATTTCTTTTAAGATTTTATTTCAGTTATTTTCTACTCTTTAGCTTTTAACCAATAATTCATTATCATAAATATTAGGGAATTTTTCAATAAATTTATCGTCAAATTCACTACCAAGTGCCGCCACTCGTATGAAATTAAAATTTAATCAGACTAATTGATTACCTGATAACTGAATTCTGCAAATATTAATATAATGTATTTTCATCGAGAATATATAAGTGTACAAAATTGCAAATTTCTGGCACACCAGGAAGTTTGAGAAAATCAGTTACAAAATTTCATCTTTACAAACACAAAAAAGTCATGTTAAAATAAAGTGCAAAAAAATAAAAGCGATAATAGTGAAATTTTTCAAACAAATTAACAATAGGTACTACTAATACGTGTAATGAATATGTAGTCGAGTTAAGAAAACTTATGTGTTAAGATTATTTAGATTTCGATTAAGATTAGATGCTTTTTCAGTCTGTTAACAGAGTTTCAGAGCAGAAAGACAATAAATTATTACTTGAAGACTCTGAAAGATTTCAAAAGCGATTGTAAAATCTGCGTTCCTACTTATGTGAGAATTTTTTTGTCATGCTTGATGTTTTCCATTAATTTATTCACAGAAGTCAATATTTTGGGATTCGAAACCTGAAAGAGCTCTTCGCTTTCCCCATTACATTTCAAAATATAATATTAAAACTAAATTTTTCATAATAATTTCGAAAGCTAAAATAAATTCTATCTACGTCACTCAGAGCAAAGTTTGACAATATGTTTTCTAAATTTTCATATTATATGTGTGTGAGCAAACAGAAAATTGTGCACTATTCTTCGTAAAAAACTTAATTATGCACTAGATTCTTCTTTTTAGTTCATTAAAATTGTAAAAAATCTTCGCAAAGGCAGACTGTCAGCTGTTACAGAAAAAACTCTTAAATCGTCTCAAACGAAATTCTATATTTTTCTTTTTCTCATACTTCTGCATGCTTCATGCACTTCCATTTTAATTTCTCAGTCTGAAAACTTTTCGTTTTTCTATCCGTAAAAAATATAGCAATTAATAAGGAAGAATTTCTAATGAAAAAAATACTATTTTGCAAGTTTAGTTTAAATTTAATTACACATAAGAATGCATTAAAAAATTCACTCAATTTATCTCTCTGATTATTATTTTTAATCCTAAACAAATTCACTTCTTGGTATTTGAAACTATTCTATGAAGATTAATTTCCAAAATAATCAATTTCCGATTTAATGGGAAAAATTACAGCACAATGAAATTTACAAACACGTCATGATTCTGATACAGAATATTAACACTCATCAGGAACTGATTCAAAATATTTGGATATCTAGAAATCTTCTTAGGCCAAGAAATGTTTGAGTTAACAAATTGTATAGCAGAAATTTGACAGATATTTGCAATAAGAACTCAAAGGGGCAACCACTTTCCTTTCAAAAATTTAATTAAAGTTACGAGTGGTTCGAAGGTTTTTGGAATAGTTCATTTTCTTTTTATCGCCAGATATTTCAAAACACTTCGCTGACTCTGTTAATTAAATCAAAATAAATTATTTTGATTATGAGCTAATCCTTTCACCCCACTTCCCTGTCAAATTTTAAAGAGAGTAAAAGTCGATAAGAAAAGCCAAAAATTAATCACACCGTTAGTAGCGAGAAATAATATTATTTATTTAGTCAGCTATTATATCCAACGCAATACTAACTTAAAATATATTTAGAAAATAAAAAATATGTAATGAAACAGCTTAATAAAATATTAAATAAGAATTATACCTTATTAGATTAATTTTATTTTTGTCAGAATATCTTGATAGATTTTTTCTTCTTTTTATTTCCTGTTTTGACGCTTTATAATTTTATAATTGCCAGTTCCTCCTATAGATAAACCCTATTGAGTGTTAAGATATGAATGCAAAATTCTGAATAAAATAGTGATAAAGGTTTTAATTTTGGGAAATAAACAGACATAACAATGTAATAAAATCACTTTATCACAGTATCATTTTAATATTGTTTTGTATATGACAGTTTTATTGCGTTTTAGGATAACCTAGAATATTCGCAAAGAATAAAAACAAATTTTAAGAAACTCATTCCTTTAATAATCAGATGAGAGGCATCCAAAAAATATATACTTTTGAGAATAAAATAATTATGAGAATACATTTTTGTTATGCGGGCTCTTATTACGTGGCGTAAGTTTCGCAGTTTGGATTGGAGCAAAAAAGTGAAATGTTAAGAGCATTTGATAAAAAAATAATAATCTCACTGAATTAAAAAAAACTACTAAAATGAAGATAAATATTTTATAAAAAATAAATAAAATTATTTTTAATGTCAAACATCAGAAGCGTCTAACATAGTGTACCATAACATCATAACAAAAACATATTATATGATCCTATTTATTTTTTTCATGTCTTAATCTAATTTGTTTCATTATCTCAGCTCCTATTTTAGAAAAAGTAGTTTTTATTCTTTGGTAGCAACCACGTTTTTAAGTGGTTTGTTTAAAAATACCTTGCGAAATTAGCATTCAACGAAAATATACAGGAACCCATTTTTTCTAAAATTTTGGGAACATTAATGATATTAGATAGCGAAGAAAATAAGAAAGATGGAAAATATATATTGTTTTTGGTCTGCTAAAATATCTTTTCTCTGATCGTCATTAAGAGGGTTAAAAAAAGCTTTAATATCTCATTACATAAGTCTGGAAAACATACGGAAGAGTTGCCGATTTTGAACCGCTTTCATGACTTAAACTCTATTAAATATTTGTGCTGTAAAATAGGCTGATTATGTTGTAATGGTGTGAATGTGATGAAATATGTAACCTTAATAGAGAGGGCTACGAGATGACAGTTAGAGAACAAGTGTTTAGATTAAGATAGCATCAATTAAATAATTTAACAAAAGCCTTTGCACTACTTTGAAGTAAGTGGCAGATGTTGTTACATCCTCATATAGAAAATTATTTGGCATTAATTTACTACAATAACTTTTTGAAATAGTGTAAAGATAATGTGAGGGGAATTATTTACTTCTTGTCTAAAAGTTACATAAATTCGATCACAAACAGTTGCCTAAACTGTACTGTTTAAATCAATGGGACTACTACCTTGAACTAGAGGAATAACTCAGAAAGCAGTTATAATCACTAGTAATGGCAATGAAATAAGACAAAGCAAAAAAATAGGACATTAATGACATCAAATGTTGGTTCAAAAACAACAGAAACTAAAGTTACATAGTTTTATATCGTATGTGAGCAAACGAAGGTGGAATAAGAAATGATAAAGCTCATAAAATGTCTTACTTGGGATTGATACATGGTGTTCGGATGTGAATTTGAGAATAAAAGATATTTTCTTGATTTGTGTTTAAAGAAATTGATGGTCCAATTTGGGAAACCAGTGGTCCATTCTGGGCAAGTGGTTTCCTTAATTGGGCCGATAACACAATTTGTTAAGCTATTTTTCCCTACTTTAAAGTGCGCTTCATAAAAAGTTAATTATATTATTTTGAAGATAAATAAACTAGAAAAAAATTCTACTATTTGTTTTTTTATTAAAATGACTTTGCTATCACTGCACATTAAAAAAATTTCCAGATAGTCATGTCTCGGCAACCTTCCCTATATTTTCGTCTTTTTGGTAGTATTATCTGGAGGCAGGACAAAGCGTTCTTCCCCCGTTTTCTATATTCTTAAAGGATTAGTATATTTTTGATACCCATATCTTGATGGTTTAACGCACGATTATTGTTCGTTCATGTTTGACCACTTTTTCGTTCAGCGTATCACCTTTATTTGTAACTGACTCTACATTACGTACAACTATTGTAAGTATAAGGCAATTCATAAGCTAAAACTTCAGGAATCAAATAGTTCATTATGGTAAATAGCAACTGTTTATCAGACTTCCATTCCCAGTTTGTTGAAAATTGAATGTACAATATTTGTGAACTAAACCCCATTGATATGAGGTCACTCACCTGTATACCACATAGTATTCAATGATCGAGATATTTTTCAACGAAATGCTGACTTTTAAAGTTCTTTCCTGAATTATTTTTTTAAAGAAGTCTGACTTCAAAAACTGTAATCGCGGGGGCGCCCCCCCCAATTCGAACTTTTCCGGCATGCAATCATTTTAGTTCAGTTAGATTGACTTCTCTTTTTATGACGCTACATCAAGGTTATTTTGGATAGGACTTCATAATTTTGAACCGTAGCGGCACGACCCTTAAAGCAACAACCCTTTCCAAAATTCCACATCGCACTAGCAATGGAAGGTTTAATCTCGACGCATTCAACTTGCAACAGGTGCTTGTACCAGGCTAATCTTTAGTGAAATTCAGTCTGGAACCGGTGACTTCTCAGATTGGAAAGCAATTCTTTGAGTAGAAATTATTAAATCATTATTATTTTGCAAAGAAACCTTAAATTCTTGATACAATTCGCTACCTTTTTAGTAAAACGTTTATTTATTTACCACAACGTTGATGTTCAAACTTTGCTATGTAAAGAAGTAAGAAAACTTTGCTTGAACATTTTTTTCTTTTACGTTTTAAAAATTTAAAACAAAATTTTTGGTATTGAAATTCTCTAAAATATTTGAGCGATGTCACCTCTTCAGCGTTATTATTAATTATATCATGAATATTTTGGTGGGTCGGAAAAAATATTTTTTTCGGTACACTTTAGTGCGGAAAAGTTGCCTATTGTAATAAGAAGAAAAACTGCATAAAAAAATTAAAATCGGTTAACATCTTCCGTTCGCTCATCGTACTTAAAGTTAATGAAAAATTGCAAAATCGCGCCTTTTTTGTAAATTTTTTAAGTTCGTTAAAACTTTTAAAATAAACACGCTTTAGTTTTTTATGCTTGTTTTATGGTTTAAATAACCTAAATAAATTAAATTCTGATCAATAATCTAATTTCTTCACTCGTTTTGCTAAAACAAAACGACCCAGAACTCACCACGTGGAGGTGGTTGCACTTGGAGTTCCACCCACACCTTACCCAACCAACCATCCAATTCTTGGGTATGGTATTTACATTATATTTATACTATTTACAAAGATTTTCCATTGTGTAGTATTCTTGTGCTTACTGTGTTTTTTACTTTTTCTTTTTCATATCTACTACACATTTAAAGTCTGAGTTTTTGGAGAAATTAGCCATAACCGATCTGAACTTCAGTGTTGCTCGGATATAGCCATCTCTAGCTCCACGTCCACATACTTTATTCGAGGCCTCTGTCACAAGTTTGATGCACCTCTCCACAGCTTGGGTGTGACAGAGAAACTTTTGTATTTCTCTGATGGGTGTAGTGTCGTAGTTGATGATTTAATATCATCTTCACTTAGGTCCCATAGCATTGGCGGAGGTTACACCACACAAGAATTCCAGTTAATAATTTCAATGTAATCGGAAGCTTGAAAGTTTATCTTCGGTGGTACGAAATTTCTAACAGTCTTCTTTGGGACGATTTGTCTTGCTTTTAAGATCCTTCTGTAACCGAACTCCCGAATATGTTCTCTTTCATCGACAAGCATTGCCAACAGAACATTCTCTGTGTGCTCAAAGAACGCATTTCGTTGTATTATTGGATCGACAACTTAAAATAATTCATCGGATAAATACCGTGATGTTTGGATTGCTTGAAAGACATGTTTTAGTCCGTCAGTAAAATATTTGCTCTTTTTTATGGCAAACCACACAAGCATGTGTGATTTTAAGATGAAGCCAACTATTTCTTTTAAGTTTCCGGATGGATCTGATGAACTTATATACAACCTAAGGACTCGGTTGGCCGCAGTAGCCATCTGGAATGGAACAAAGGACCAGGGTTCGATTTGCAAAGTGTTCTGGACAATGTCCCAAGGTGATGGCATTTTAAATGTCCAACAAATACTGTTGGTCTTTGCTCAACAAATTCCTGTCTATAGCAGGAATCGAACAATCTATGGGTTCATAATCGACCACAGGGAGTTTTTCATAGCAAGTGAGCTGCTGCTCGATTGATCCACTAAAAGATTTAGGCCCTGCAGTTTGACCGTCAATATATTGGAAAATGTGGCGAGAAGGAAGCTCATTAAAATGCAGGATGCATATGCTCCACTGTAACGGGCGTCCTACATGATTTTCTATTCGGTGGATGACACTATTCTTCCATCCAATGTTGGTTACAGTGCCATCACACCCTACTACTCATTCATCATTAGCTAATGTTGTTAGAATAATCATTAAACAAACATAATATAAAATAATGCACAGCACAGACTCACAGCACACACATCACACAGAGCACCAAAGCGTGTACCA
Organism: Araneus ventricosus; assembly: GCA_013235015.1. Classification (NCBI taxonomy): domain Eukaryota; kingdom Metazoa; phylum Arthropoda; class Arachnida; order Araneae; family Araneidae; genus Araneus; species Araneus ventricosus. The sequence goes on along the minus strand of BGPR01000054.1, from coordinate 1,418,789 downwards.
CTTGCAACAGGCAAAGAAAGACTGAAGTGAAGGTCATAGTGGGTGGTGGCGACTGGCGAGTAGAAGAACGAGTTGGCGGGGGGGGGGCAGAGTAGGTATGGAGGAACCACGCCACGGTTCAATCTAGTCCAAACCAGTTCAATTTAATTCCAAGTGAGTTTTGGTTCGTTTTGTTCTACCAAAACGAACGAAGAGTTGCTCAGTGAAAATTGCGAAATATTCGTAAATTTCTGTTTTTTCTAAGACGTTCCGAGAAAGGAAAAATAAATTATTGATCAGAATTTAATTTATTTAGGTTATTTAAACCATAAAACAAGCATAAAAAACTAAAGCATGTTTATTTTAAAAGTTTTAACTAACTTAAAAAATTTACAAAAAAGGTGCGATTTTGCAATTTTTCATTAATTTGAAGTACGATGCGCGAACGGAAGACGTTAACCGATTTTAATTTTTTTACGCCGTTTTTCTTCTGATTACAATAGGCAACTTTTCCGCACTAAAGCGTTCCAAAAAAAAATATTTGTTTTTTTCGACCCACCCAAATATATATTATTAATATATATATATAGAGAGAGAGAGATAACCCAGAATTCTAATTCCAACAATCAAATGCCACTCGATCTTGGGAATCGATTATTTCGCATTAATTCGAATTTGTGGCACCAACCCTCTACAAAAGCCAATTGTTGGAAAAAATTGGGGAATAAATCTCCAAAATATTTCAAGATAAGGAACAAGAAAATATAACTTAATGCTTACCAATTCATAGTCTTAGCTATTGTAATGACATGAGCTTTATCCGAATTACAGTTCCGCATTTAAAGTGAATATATTATTTCTAAATTAGGCTATAAATACTATACTAAACATTATTAATAAAATATATATATAATTATGATTATATGTTCGATTATGTATTTCTGCATGTCTTATAATATGTTTGTCTATCTTATGCAATGACTAAAAAAAATTATTATAAAATAAAATTTACTTAAGAAAATTTAAAGTTTCCTATGCCTATTTCAAGAAAGAATCGCATTAGCATTGTAATACCTTTGCTGGTAATCTTTGCTGAGTATATTCATGAATTAACCATTCCTTTCTATTAAATCTTACCTCGGCCAGACTCAGTGCACAAATAGTTTTCACGTTTCTCTTACTCTCTATGTCTACGTCTTTAATTAAGTTTCTACTATTTTAATTAAGCTTAGAGCAAACATTTGTTTTGAAATTTTTTGTAGTAGATACTTACACTGTTTATTATTATTATTGTTGTTGCTGTTATTTTTCTCAAATCTTTTATCAGAATACGAAACATTATTTCTTTAGGTGCTGAAGTTTCTCGGCACCATCTATAGAATAATATGGAATACACAACTGTTTCTGCAAAAATCTAAAACAAATTTTTGTAATAAAATCGAAATTTCTTTTCCCATCTTTAGATTAGTAATTTTGTGAAAGCCCAAAAGCCGTATAATTTCTGATGAGAAAAATGTTTAGAGAAAAAAAATGCTATTCTCAAAACACTTGCTTTAATGCGAAAAAAGCCTTATGACTTTCAGGCAGAAACATCTGTAGCTGTCTTCTAGATATTATTTCTATATCTTGAATTCGGAATGCTAGGGATTATTTTCTTTTATCTCGCAAAGCATGTAGTCAAAAAAACTAGAAGTTTTCTGATATTCACGTCTTTCAAACCGTACAACCATGCACTACAAATGGTACACCTTCTGCGGGAATTTCAGACGAAATTTTGCGTTTTAAGGTTTTACTTTCGTGAGAAAGCAAGGGGTCAACTCATGATAACATTATAAAGTAGAAAACTCGAGTATCCGAGCTGCTTGGGACCGTAATCTTCTCAGTTAATCGAAAACTCGATAAAACGGAGACTAAATTTTAACCCTTTTTGGTCGGATTTTTTTTCGAATTTCCGACCCAAAAAAAGTATATTTTTATTGCTGAAAATTAATATATGTTCTATCCTGATTTCGAAAATGCAAAATATTTTTGTCAGTAAGCAGTTTTTGTTTGACCTGGTGTCATGGTGGTCATACATGTGATATCCAGTTCAATTATCTCCAGTTTTCCCTGTAATGCACCCAGATTTTAAATTAAAACAAAATACTCTCCTATAATATATTTTTTCAAATCTATTGCTTTGAAGTATTCAAGATAAATATCTGAATGAAAAGAATTATTAATTATACGTAAAAAATGTTTTTAAAAGGGTTTTATAACCTTACCAAGAAAACAGCCATCAGAGCGTACAAACCATATTGAGAGCATTTATTGTCGATATTTTATTGCTTACATTGTCAAAATCGCGGAATATAGCGAGAAGCGTAAGTAGCGACGAATTCACTTTCAAAGATGCAATTTTTCTCTTCGTCGCATGACATGCGACGCCAACCGTACGGGCATAGTAAAAGCCGAAAGCATGACATGCGACGCCGATTAAGAAGGGGTTAAATCATGACTTCCTTTCTTCCGACAAGGTTTTCCAAAATTGTTTATTTGAAATTATGAAAAAATATCCGCATATACTACCATGTATTAACATTATAACCAACACTTGTATTAGTTATTAAACTTCTTACCTGCATTTTTTGGAAACAGATTTTTGATTAATGGATTCCGGAATAGTGATGATTTTAGATGTTTCCTTTCCATTTCCTCAATGATTCTTTAAGAATTTTTCAAAAAAATATTTTAGCCCGTTCAACAACGTAAAAGTTTCCAATACATTTACATTGCCATTTTTTTCATGGAAATGACTATATCTCTGTTAAAGTCCTTCAGATTGGAAGTGTGTTTTCATTTTTTCCCCTAAATAAATTCTTGGGTTATAAAAGATCACCACCCGATAATGACATTTTACAGGTCTTTGCATCCTGAAAATCTGTTCCAATGCCACATTTGACACCCTTTCCTGAAATATTCAATGAATTTATTCAAAAATGAAAACGTTAGTATTCCACAGTTACACATTTCCAAATTTTGGGTGAGACGCAGAAAATATAATTATACTGAAAAAATGGTTACCTTTCAGCGTTCTGATGAAAGGATATCTTTAAAAATTGTTTTTATTAAATTAATTTTAGAACTGTAATAATTCTATGGGTATCATTCCCGAGCACATCATTTAAGTGGTTAAGGAAGAATACAAGGGTTAATCAGAGTGATTTACGGGTAGCTTGGCAGTGGATCTTATTATGGTAAGCTTAGTTTAACTGTTGATCCATATTTAATTCACCTAAACTTAAAACCTTCCACACATTTATGTTATTAATTTACTGCCAGAATTAAAATTATCTTACTCATAAAATAAGATAGATCAAGGACTCATCATTTTCTACTTCCGGGGTTCAAACACTTCCGGGTACATTTATCAAAGCAAAGAAAGATGATACCTGTCTCCCAAAGCGGGAGATTTTTAATGATGCCCCTGGTCAGCAATCCCGGGTCCGATCGCGTGCACCCTACCGCGCGTGATTCCCTGGATCCTATTCTTCCTTTGAGTGAAATATACCCGTAAACACATCAATATTGTTGACAGATTCATTTCGGGTGTAAGATACTATGGATCTTTATTGTTGGGGCATCTCTAAGGATATACAAGGGCAATGCGGAAAATACACTCTGCTTGATGATCAATGACAGACACTCGTAGACAAAAACCTGTAATTAAGGACATTAAGAAACTACAACAGAAAATTACTTTCAAACATAATCGTCATTCAAATTTAGGCTCTTATTACGGCATTTTACAAAGTTCCTTTTTGAAAAGAAAAAAATTGTCGGCAGGGAATGAAGTAGTATGCAAGCTGCTGGTTCATGCGCCTGATGAGCTAATAATTACCCGGTTCCAAATGTGAATTACAAGGGAGATAATCAAAAATATCCGAATGTAATAGGGATTCACTGTGTGGATGCAATTTTGTAGACACACTGCATATATTTCCAAAAACAAATAAGTAGTGATTTCAGATCAATTAACCCATATCCTGAATTTATATTATCCTGAATTTATGCAATGGGATATGTAGAATTTCCTAGCTACCAGAAATCATCATAAAGCAACGAATGAAAATTTTAAAACAAAAAAACCGAGAAATGAGATATATTGTAGAGCAACAGTAATATTTTTACTACCTTATGACTGACCTAAACTAATTTTAACAAATCTAAACTATGTAAATTAAGACCTATTAATTTAGAAAGATATTCAATCAAAAAATTAATCTCATTCATTTGCAAAACATAAGTATAATCGACTCTCAGAAGTGCATATCAAGCTTCAATTCAGTTGTAACGATTCTAACCAGTTCGATATTCATAATTGCCGTAAGTGTACCGATGAAACCGGGATAACTTTAAAAGATATTCATTCAGAAAAGTTTGGATACATTTGAAAAAATCTCTAACATCGACTCAGAAAAGAATTAAAAATTGTGATTCCAAAGTAACGGTGTGATGGGTTCTCGTCACGAATCTAGATACGGATGAAAATTACTTGAATTAGGCGAGCTCGGATAATCGAAGAGCTAATTCGATATCCATAATTCCGGTAAAATCGATTAAGAGATCGATAAATGGTCTTCGTAGATGAGAACTTCGAAAAGCCGCTGAGTGCTTAGCCTACGAGCTAGAAATATTATATATATATATATATATATATATATATAGACATACATACATATATATATATATAATATAAATCCAAATATAACTGTATATAATCATACAGAAATAAAGTAAACAAAACATATCAAGAATCAAATTCTATACTAAAAAGTCATTATTTGAACAATACATCAATTTTAAATAAAATCTAAAAAACTGGAAATACTAAAGATATCATGAACAAAAAAATCAAGTTTAAGAATTTATATGTCAACAAGTAAAAAAAACTCTGTTGTTATTAAAAATATTGTATATATATATATATATATATATATATATATATTAATAAAAGAAAACATAGAAAGAAAGCATTAAAAACACGTTGTAAAATAAAAACCAAAATAATAATAAAAAGGAACAAAAACGCCAACGTCCGGGACGCGTCATCAGCAAGGGAAATCCCGAACGGGCGCAAGCAATATATATATATATATATACATATGTGTGTGTTTATGGCCTTAATTTCACTGAAATATATATGCAGGGCATCCACAAAGTAGGTGTGGAGTTTAAAATAGGTGTAACTGTAAAAGTAAATATAAAAAAAGAATTCGTAAATCGGATTAGAAAGTTCAATATATCCTGTTTTTAGCGATGTCATTTCTTGATATTTAACCTTCAAATAACTTATTTTTTAAAATAGCTGTTGAATCATGCCTTCTTCAGATTTATTTTTTGATCTTAATATTTTGTCAATGACTGTACATAATATATATAAATATTGAACGATTTAAAGTTTCTCATAACCAAAAACAAGCAAAAATTAACTTCAAAAATGAGTTAAAAACTTTACAAAATCCATGAGAGTAAAGCATCTGCAACTCTCAAAAACGAAACTATAACATTCTTACTGAAGAAAACGTAAATTTTAATGTTTTATGAGTTTAAATAGACATTCAACTGACGAATAAGCAAAAGAGAAAATCTTAGATTCATTTGAACAAAATCTATGTTATTCGAAATTCTCGGAAATAGTCTAATTTGATATTAAAAATGAAAGACAATGAATTCAATTCGAGGAACATACTTACAGATGGAAAAGAGTAAAATTTAAAGAAAATTCGTTTTATAGAATTTGAGCCAGAGCTCCCTCTCCAAATTTCTATGCCACGCCAGCGTCAAGATGGATGACAGACAACGTGCACGAAACCAACATGCATGGCGGAAGAAGCATTCGAGTTGGGTAGAGCCGACAATCAAACAACAATTCAGTCCCGAAGCGGAGGCCGCGGGGGGGGGGGGCATGATAGTAAAACTA
>BGPR01000054.1:1352132-1402757 GCA_013235015.1 Araneus ventricosus | reverse complement strand
ATTAGTCACAACTTAACTTGCAGACTTTTCATTCATCTTTAGCACAAATATTTTTCCCTGATAGAGTTGTTTCTCGAAACTCCTCAAAAACACTCTCTCGACTATACGTCAAAATCTATCACCCTAAAAGGGATAAACTAAGTAAACTATTGCTTTAAACACTGCTTCTGAGATGCAAGATATGTACTATAAATATAAATCTATTATTTCCAAAAATGATACCAGACCCAGAACAAATCATTGTTCAAATCATATTTCTCCCCACATAACAAGGAAAGAAGGCATTATGGAAGAGATTTCGGATCTCCCCCACCCTTCTGAAAGATTCATGCGCTTATCCTCGTATATATTCCGAAAATTAGGTGTCAAAATACATGGTAAGTGGAAAGAAATGATTCCATGCGTTTGCGTGTCTAGATAAACATTTCGTGGACATTCAGGACTTGCGTGAGTGGAAACATTTTACCATTCTCTACGATATACAACACCTTAAGTTCCTATGCTATGATTTTGCAAAAAACAAAGTAAAAAACATTGTTGTCACGTTGTTTACAGATCTTGTGGATGTTATTGATTATGCAGCTCCTCTTCCTGTTGCAACCCGGAAGCGCGGTGAGACAAAGAAAAATGAGCACCTGTTAGGATTGATCGCGTTGAAGCATTCGTCTTGAAGCATGAGTTTCAGTAATTAAGAAAACTCATTATTCTTTAATTAAATGGAAGAAAAATTCTCCATTTCGGTTGCAACTGTTTTTGTTTGTAATACATTTCTTTTATCCTTAGTGTACAATACTTCTGCTCACACAAATTATTTATGACAAGATCCTTCAAGATGTTGAAATGATGAGGTATTCTCAATCATTTAAGTCCGAATTTTATGCAATTTTCTTTCTTTAAAATAAAATTACACAAAAGTCCAAATTTGGAATGGGTGTCTTCTAAATTCAATTTAGACTTTTCTTTCTTTGGGGAGAGGGGAGGATTTTAATTTGGAATTCTTTTTTCAGATTCTAATCTGGAATGTGCAGCTTTGGAATTCTTCTGTTTTTTCTTGAACTATTCAGGAAATTCAAAGCATAAAACTAGAAATGTTTAGTTTTTTACGGTGTTTATTAAATGTATTCATGTTCACTCGATGCACGTCAAATCCCTCACGCATTTGTGTGTATTGAGCATCTTGCGCGTTTCTATATACAGCTATGTTTTTAATATGACTATAATGCCACGTGAATTAAGTCCATATTAATATATTCAAATCTCACAATTTCGATAACTGCTTTGCTAACTACTTTTGATAACTTTTTTTAAATGAGCGTACTTTCCAGCTGTTTATTCTTAGATATTTCTGATTCATTTTCAAAGTCGAATTTCATATGAAAAGACAGCACAGTCGGAGAATACGACATCTAATGACTTCTTAAAGCTTGTCCATTGGGGAATACCTCACTTGCCCTTATCAATTAGCAAGATCACTGCGGGAGAGAAGTATATACTAATATTTTCATGAGCGTATTTTTGAGCTATTTATTCTTTGATATTTTTGATAGATTTTCAGAGTCGAATTTCATATCGAAAGACAACACAGTCCGAAAACACGGCATCTACTGATCTTTTTTAAAGCTTGTTAATTGGGGACAAACTCACTTGCCTTTATCAGTTAGCGAAGCTAATGCGGGCTAGAAGTAATATTTTAATGAGTGTGTTTTTGAGCTATTTATTCCTAGATATTTCTGATTAATTTTCAAAATCGGATTTCATATGAATAGAGAGCACAGTCGGAGAATACATCTAATGACTTCTTAAAGCTTGTCCATTGGGGACTACCTAACTTGCCCTTATCAATTAGCAAAATCATTGCGGGCTAGAAGTAATATTTGACAATATTCCTAATGCTTTCTCCACTCCACTTTAGATTCAGTAGAAAAGTTGAAATTCCTCAACTGTTCGAGCTATATCAGAATACATACATAAAATTTAACTTTTAAAAACATTTATTAAAATATATTCTTCATATTATAACTTATTGAAATGTACTGCGGATTTCCACCCACGTGATTTTTTCTTAAAGTCTTCACATGAGTATATTTTCCAAACACCAAGAAGTATTAAATATGCAGAACTACTCAAACACATATTTATTACATTCATTCATTACAAATATTCTTTTACTCTGCTTTCTCACATTTAAAGTGTGCACACACTGTGTAAACAATTCGATTTGAAGTTCTACAAGCTATTCAAATAGAAATTAAAGTGCAAAAATTGGGTTTTCTAGGGAAATTTTCTTTCTCAATGCTTGTTTTAGCTTTGACAAAAATTCATAGAAGTAAATTTATTTACCAACCCATCAGAGTGTCTTATTTTTCTCTTCTAGCTCAACTTTATATTACGCCTACGTTAACTATATTATTAAAATTGTGCCCCTATTTTTCATCGACTCTGATTCAAAAACTATTCATTTTTTCACAAACTTTCCATTTCGCAACTCTTCCGTATTTATTCTAGTTAAACGCTTTACACGTTGTTTTTCAAATAGTTAAGTAAAGAACCTTTAATGTTTGATTATGAATTATAAAACTTTATGAATGTATCTTTCGGCTTAATTTTTCTTTCTTCTTAGCTAATAATAAAATCGACATGGAAAGTGAATTAAGAGCAACTTCATTTTTTCCTGAATGCAAGTGATGAAAACGAACCTTAAGCAGGTTTTCCAGTCTGAGCTCAAAGCTTATCACAAGTTTAATTTTGTTAAATTAACGCCCCATTTTGAAGCAATACTAGAGATGTACTGGAACTGACTTCGTAAGTTTAAACTGTGTTCAGATGACAAGGATGACAACTGAGCCGGTACTCTTCTCTCGAATCATCTACGAGACACAAACGTGAAGATGTTCGACTCACGAAGTCAGATTGATCGCGCACTAGGCTCAGAACACGGTGAATCCTTGTCGAAATAGGCTTTCGAACTTGTTTTCAACTCCAAAGCCGAAAGAAAGTTTGGAGAGGAGGGCTCCAGCTCAGGTGTCGTCCTCGTCATCTCACCGTGGTTCAAAATTACGAGATCCATCCCGAAATAGCCCTCGTGTTGCTTCAAGACGATACGTTAATATAACTAAACTAACTAAACTAACTAAACTAAACTAAACTAAACCAAAGCCGAGAGTCACTACACCACCAGATCACTTTGAGCCATAGCCTAAAGCAATCGCCAAATCAGCCGGAAATTCTGGTTTACCCATTTTTTTAAAAGGTAACAGCTGGAAATACAAGAATTATTATACAAGAACTGTAATTATTCCGAGGCTGTTACTAATTACAGTGTCAAAAGAAATAGGTGGCGCTGTATGTATTCTTATTTTCATGTATACAATCTCATACTCATTCCTTGTACAGCACATTTTGTAAATATCATCGTCAAATAAACATGTGTTTGTGAGCTCTCGAGTTTGGGTCTCCCTTCACAAGCTGCGTACCCAAACAGAGACTTTTCTCAAACATAGGCCCCAAAAAATTTAGCTTTAGTTTGGGAGAGCGATGGCTAATAAGATACTGAAATCTAATTAAAATCATAAGGTAATATTCATTTTCCGAAATCTTCCTTATTATTCCATTGTCTCTTTTGATTTCCGTGAGACAATGGGCTGCTGTGGCAAGGTTTCGGCTTCTAGGTTCGAAACCCGGTTTCACCAAATATCCGCCTTGTTTTTGAGCCTGATGCACGTTGATTCTGATATCGAGAGTTAAACGTCCTTCCGCTAGTATGGCGTGGACGTTTGGAGAGGGAGATTCCGATTCAAGTGTCGTTTTATTATCTGATTACGGTTCAAAATTACGAGTTCCATCACAAAATAGCTCTCACGATGCTTCAAAACGGGGCGAAAATAAAACTAAACTAAACCATAAGAAATAATGTTATACATTATAAGGGCAATTAACTTATTCATTCCTGCTATAAACACTCGTCTATAGCTTTTTGTTGAAAGAAGAATCGTGAATATTTTTGGAGAGACAAACCATTACTTTATTATTTCTGGCCCTAAAAATAGCTTTGATAAACATATGCAGTAAACTTTTGTTATTGCTTGTATGTGAAATCTGGCTGTCTCTCTTAAATTCATTACGTCACTTTTTACAGAAAACCACAACTGATACTAAAATATAAACAAACAACATAAACATTTACTATAATAAATTCTATACAGAAGGTTAAGATTTCCGTGATGAGTCCGAAAAATGCTTCCAAGATACTTTTTGAAGATTTAATAAAACAGGTACCAACATCTTAAAAAAATATATCGAAGAATAGAGTGAATAGCCTGCGTAAACTTTGAAGTGTACATAAAAACATAAATTCTCAAATTATGCTGAAGAATCAACTAAGAAAATGAATAATACTTATCTTATGTTTAATTTCTATTGTGACGATAAATGCTTTTAAAATATACCCTAACGAAAACTAAACGGCTGAAAAAAGACAAATAAAATCCCGATTCAAGGATTTTGTTGCGTTGATCCGTAATTGGATTTCGGAAACTAGTTGCATAACAGGAGAAATAACAGTCGTTAATAAACGTGAAATTCTATTCTCCCAAACTTTGAAACACTCTTTCCCATTATTTGCATTAATTTGCTAATTAAGTGTAATTAAAATGATAGATTGTACGATGTTTGAGCCCTTAAGATACAAAAACGAATTTTTAAGACACAACGCACTGAAAACTGATCTTTAGAGGAAACAAAAAGTTCGCTAATTACTAGTTTTCATCGAAAATAGCATTGTCCTTCATCTAATCTAAGTATTTACCCAGACATATCCTTTGCTTCTTCCTCCTTTAATTAGAAGCACTAATTTAACCAACATTTAAAATAAGGTTGTTGTATAAATTTGATAGTATCATCTAAAATTATCCGATTCGTTTCAATAAGAAATTAATTTATTCGTCACATTTCACTTTAGTCTAGTTGAAACAATTATAATTATGATTTTGAATTTTATATTTCATGATAATTGAGATTAGATCTTACATTTTAAACCAAACTCTTTTTTCGAAATTTATCCCTCAATTATGTTTAAGCGCTGCAAAGTAATAGCAATTTATTTCATATGACTTGAGTTTATATTTTTTTTAATTTTACATTTTCTTCTGTTCTTTAAAATGGTCGTATGAATGTTTATTCTGTAGAAAATGTCTTTTTGAAAAGTTATGATTTTTGAAAGGTCGAATCTATACTTAACAAGGCAATATTTTCTTCCCTAAGTAGAATTGTGCAGAGCGAAAAAAGACATGATATCGCTTCCTACTTATTCAAAATTTCACACAATTTTTTTTTCCTTCAAATAATTCTGTTTGCTGTTATCTCAATGCAGTAAATTCAAGTGACTTCATGGTCATGTGAGTTACGTAATTGCGCATGCCATTGATTATCCAGCTGCGAGTTCTCAAGCTATACTGTGAATTTGCGTCGTTTTTCCTTCTGCAAGATGTGCAATGGATTTCAAAATTAAATTGACTCAGTGCATTTAACGCGACACAAATAATCGAAGTAAATTGAAATTTTAATCATATATATATAACAAATACGAAACAAACATAGCAGAAATGTAAAAGCAACATATACAAAATAAACATTCAAAAAACAAAATGTCAAGAAAACAATCTGCGGTAAGAAAAAGCCGAAAGTGGAATATATATATATAAGGGGAAGATAAAATAAAATAGAAAAATATAACACAAACGCAACGAATGCGCAAAAATGCTGCAATTCAAGAAGATTTGTGGAGAATATATCAAAATCATGAAAGTCAAAAAATATTAAAATAAAATGTAGAGGCTGTAGTAAATCGGTAAAAGCGTATAGATGCTCATCAGGGTAAGTAAAATCTATACGAACCGTTAAAATTAGTGAAATCATAATGTTTTCAGCGAACAGTGTTGGCATATAGCTAAAAAACACTGTCTTTTTTTTCATTTCTTCTTTCTTTTCTTTTCTTTTATTTGTATTTCATTCAAATTCTTGGTTTATCATAATGTTCGGGGTAAAGGACAGTGTTTTTTAGCTATATGCCAACACTGTTCGCAGAAAACATTATGATTTCACTAATTTTAACGGTTCGTATAGATTTTACTTACCCTGATGAGCATCTATACGCTTTTACCGATTTACTACAGTCTCTCCATTTTATTTTAATATTTTTTGACTTTCATGATTTTGATATATATATATATATATATATATATATATTATTTTTAATTAATGTTAAAGAATTTTCTTCCTTATGATATTCATTGTATCATAACTATCTCGTAATACTGTTTTAAGGCCATGACAGTTTTATGAATTTGCTATCATCATCATGTTTTTCGATAAAAAAAATTATTTTCTGTTTTTCGGTACATTAATAAAAGAGGTTTCTTCAAACTTTCTTAATATTTTTATTATTTATCTTTCTTAATTAATTAATATACCCATTATGAAATATTTTACACAATTTTTTTTCAAATTCACAACCAGATGGCGTCTTTCGTATGGAATCAAAATTTAATCTAATTAATAGATTAACTGATAATGAAGTACTGAAAATATTAAAATATTGTATTCTGATCGGGCAATCAAAATCAAATATCGAACATCAGGAAGTGAATGAAAAATCGATTATAAGATTTCATCTTTACAAGCGCGAAAGAAGTCAAATTAAATAAAAACGCTTTAAAAACGCATTTCGTACTAGAATACAAATTAGATCAGCAAAATGTTTTAAAGAATCACTCTAAATGTTCTGGATTAAAATTCTTTTAAGTTTTCGTGAGGGCTATTTCTCGCCTTTATTTTTTAAATTTAATTTCTGTTTGCTAATACTTTTTTGAACGTTTAAGCCAGTTTCCGTAAAAAACGAGTAAGAGCTCATAATTTTCTCCATTTACATTTCTGTGAAGTGAAATAATTTGAAACTATACGACATTTTAAAATACCATCGAAACATATTTTGAGCTATTTTAAATCTTTAAACAGAGTTGAAATAAAATCACGCTGAAATTCTGCATTGACAAATGCGATACTTTTTCCAATTTAATGTTTGATTTAATTGAAAATGTTATTCTAAATTTAATTTTGGCAATTGCTTTTAATCGAAATTAAAAGAACCATTTCTAAGAACCTTGGCATGGCATTGGAATTGAATTCGCATTTTTGTTTTAACTTTTCTTATTTTCGATCAAATATCTTCAGCGAGTCTCGAATTGAAGCTTTTAGAAAACAGGTGGTACGCACTTCAAATCTTAAAAGACATTTTTAATACATTTAGTGTTCCATCAGGTTTAATAACATTTATGAAAACCTGATAAAGCTTTTTTTCAGCGAATCACTAAAAAAGCACATTTAATATTTTTACATATTCATTTTACTTCAGATTATCATTGGATACTGGATGTCTGATTTTCTATAATAGTAAGTCTAATCCAAAAATAATGAGTTTAATAAAAGCTTTTCAGTCCAAGCTGTGGACATGGAAGATTATATGTGACATTTCTTCATAAATCAATTCACACAAATTCATTTCTATTTTAATGAAATAGGAAACACGGTTGATATATAAAAATTTGCTTGCTTATTTGATCCTTCATCTAGAATGGCGTGGAAGTTTGAAGATTGGGTATCAGCTCAACTGTCGTCTTCATAATATAACTACGGTTCAAAATTACTAAGTCCGTCTCCAAATAGACATCGTGAAGCTTCAAAGCGGAACGGTAATTTAACTTAACTAATCCGGTCTGAAAAAATGTATTCATTTCGTCATGGTTTTATTGAGGTGATATCAAGAATATGAATGGCTCGATATGTTCCACTGAAAGAGCATGCTTACTGCTCCAAGAATTTAAAAATAATGAATTTGAAATACTGTAATCGTAATGTAACTATTTAACTCAAAAATTGCACGCGATACTGAAAACTTTGATATCCTCAGTTTCAATAAAAGTCATATGGAATAGTGTAATATTTATAGCTTCGGCTGTGTTACTTTTGAGGTATAAAAGTTTGAGGCAAAAAAGTATGAAAAAAAGTAAAAAGAAACTGACACTTTCACACTACGGGGGTCGTATAAAAATTTAACATTTTTATCTTTTTAATATTGATCTCCACTAAAGTAAAACCGCTTTCACACAAATGCGTTTCTTATTTATTGAAACTCTGTTATTAGAAGTATTATTCTAGGTGCAATATTTAAGTAAATAAACACTTGTAACACTTTTTCCAGTGTATGCTCTGTATATATTATGTTTCTCAACTTTATTTTTAGAAGCTTTATCTATAAATTAGTTACTATACGGAATTACTGTTGTCCATGGCTTAGTAAAAAAGAAACTAAATTGTGTTCTTTCATTGGGTGAAGCAAATCTGTTGTCTGATTCAGGCTTAGAGCCCAAGTGCAAGAAAGAATCACCGTACAAAAATTCCATGCTCAAGTGCATGAAAAAAATTTGAAGAAGCCAACCAAAGAAAACAGTTTACTTTTCTAAAGACAAGAAAAGAAAACTAAATACGTCGAGCTTTCTTTTGTTTAATAAAGTTTCTACGCACACTCATCCAAACTGCAAACCGGAGATTTTTATCTCTGGGCTCAGGGGTGTGTCGTAGTGTAAAGAAAAGTCTTCTTCACGGATTATTTCTAACATTTATACACAAATACCTGTCGTTTCGACCACATGGCTTAGGCCAAGTCGAGGATAACTATGTAATGTAACGTATACACAAAGTTACAACTATTTGAAATTGTTTACGAATTTTATGGACACCTTATATAGATATTTATTAAAATACAAAGTAGATGAAAGTTGAATAATTTAGAACAAAACTGAGGTACTAAATGCTAATAACTGAGATTCTATATTATCACTATATGGCAACCCTATCTCGCACGTGCCTTGCAGGTCAATTGTCTTTACAGGTCAGTTACATCAGAATGCGATACAGCATGTTATTGTTCCTGGATATTCTTGGACAAGAAGTCGCTTAGAATAAACAAAGATAGACTTCCTTTCGCTCTGTAGGTTTGTTTGTCAGCAAAAATGCATCGAAAACGACAAACCTGCAATAATGTTCCGTTGGAATAAAGATGTGACCTAGATATCAGGCTGATAACCTACCTCGAAATGTATCTCATTCTTGTCTTGCCGTTGTTTATATTTACGATAATCGATTGCTGATACTTATTTATGCCATTAGAATAACATGAATATGCAAGACGTCATTTCCCCAGATAGAAACTAATTTAATTTGGAATGTATAAATTCTCTAAATTTTTCAAACTGCAAATTAATGTGGATAAAGCGCATCAATTTATTCTTTCATACACTAGTTGAATAATTTTTCTTCGCTAGAAATGCAGCGTATCCTCTTTCTTAAAGCATTTAATTATGCAGATAACTTTCATTCGAAGTAAAGTCATTCAAAGTTTTATCACGAATTACTGCAATCCGTGATATAATTAATAATACACTCTTCAGAAAATTTCTTCAATAATTTAGCAATAATTTTTAAATCCTACTAAAGTCATAATTAATTGAGCATTATAGATCAGTAAACAAGTCAATTTAGGATTTTGTAATACGTCATTAAAATATTATCGCAGAAGGTACAGAGGTTTAAAATTACTTTCATTTACATAATTTTCATCTGAATTATAAGAGAAAATGCGTAGGCTGACAGAACACGTCGAACTTATATTACCAGCCTTAAGTTCAAAACTCATTCGGTATTTACCTCAGAAATACATCGTAGTATTGATTTTCTTATAATTATTTCTAATAAATGTGCCATATCGGGTTGTCTGTGATAAATTTATTCCTTTTATAATGATGACTACTCTATTTTCCGAGGGGATGACGATAATGACCACCCGATAGTTTGAACTTGCTTAAATGAGTTTATTGTTGCACGAAATCACGGGAAGTTTGTAGAATACTACATATTCGAGACTAATGAAAAAAATCGGAACTGTTCTTCCTCCACTTTCTCCTATACTTCTATATAAGGTTGTCATTTATAATGTGTTGTCGAAATGATTTTGTTATTGTATTACACAACCAAACGTTCCCGATTCTTATGAATTAAAACCATCGAAAATGGCCTTTTCCGCTAATGTTTCCGATTTCTTAATTTTTATATGAGTCGATATTATCTGAAGAGGCGTTGATCTTAGTTTAATTATATTAAGGTCCCTTTTTGAAGCAACCTAAAAGCTATTTTGGAACCGACCTCGAAATTTTGAACCGCGATCAAAAAACGAGGACAACACCTGAGCTGGCTTTCCTCTCCAAACTTTCACACCGCACCATCGGAAGGGCGTTGAGCCCCATGTATGATTTATCGCGCAACAGGGACAATACACGACGGCTCTTCAGTGGAATCTGGTTTCGAACCTGGAACTCTCCGACTCCGACACCTTACCACTAGGCTACCGCGGCCTCGAAGAGACTTTCCAATTTCGCTAATAATTCTCAATATCCATATTAATCTAAAATATATTTATAAATAGCTCAATCAAAATTGAAAACGTTTGGCGAAGAACGAGTGTCAGGAAATGAATCATACGACATCATTAAATTTTGTTGTCATGGTAATGAATCTCTCAAATCATTTTATGATAGTTTTAACAAGCTGTTAAACATACTACGATAACAAAACTGTTGCAAAAAATACATTCTAGGCCATGTTGTTGATTTCTTTCGAGATAGAGCGATTTTGTTTCCTCCAGTCTTTCTTCAACAATTAAAGCACAATATTGTATTCTCTAATAGCCTAACTTGCTTCACTTCCTTCTGTAAAAAATTAATCAGTTAGCCTCTTCAAGTTTACCGAAAAGAATACATCGCGCGGAAAAGACCGGAAGCGCAATCGAAAGCACTAAAAACACCCTTCCTAGTTGCAATCTAAAAACTAGCGAGTGGGAGCCAAGGAAAACAAGCTAGCAATCACAGCATTCAGAGTCTAAATTGCATTCATTTGATTGACGTGTCGACGACCCTGATTGTTGAAGGGTTTTGGATAGAGTAGGTAATAAAATCACTCCCGTCTGTAATATATGACGCTCTGATAATGAAAGATCACGGAAGCCATTATGTGCTCGGGGATTTTCTAGGGAAGATGCCAGTTTTATTTTGCGCTAATGACGAGTAATGATTTCTGATACTGTGCAAGAATTTCAGGGGAATAGGGCTCGTTCCTTTTCTTTAAATGGAATAAATGATACGGTGTTTTTTTTTTTGCTCTGTTTAAAAAATTAAAAGCTCTGCGTTAATATGAATGTACTTAGATTTAAGGGATGAAAATTAAATTTATGTTTTATTAATTTGTTATAACAGATTGTGAAAGATTTTAATGATTGAAACCAAAGGATGAGCTTAGTTATATTAATTTCCAGTTTAGAAGCAACACGAGGACTATCTTGGGAAGGACCTTGTAATTCTAAACTGTTATTTGTGTAAGGACGACACCTGAGACGGTACTCCCTCTCCAAACTTCCCCACCACACTAGCAGGATGCCGTTTGACCCATAACAGATTTAAGGGGCTCGGCCCTCTGTACACGACGGATCTTCCTGAAATCGGTTCTCGAACCCATATATGAACCTGTTGGTTAAAATTAAGTATCTGTATAGTAACTATAAAGTACCTGTTCTGTATTGAACTGAAAAGTATCTGTATTGTATACCACTGCAGAGGAGAAAATACGATTGGTCATAACAACGCTTATTCTCGGTAGTATGCATTTCAAAGCATGGGGAAGAGAACGATATAAAAATGTAAGCAAAAGTTAAAGAAAAGAAGCATCTAGTACAAAGGATGAAAGCGTTGTTTTTTGTATCTTAAAACTCTTTATACTACTTCACCTTATATGCATAAATTAAATCAATATTTGGATGTGTATGCAAATTGTTAAATATTGATTCTACTCCTGTACTATTTACAATTAATAGTTATGGCATGCATCAAATTCGTTCTCGAAAGGTATTCACTCATTAATAGTTTACTAAAGAACAATATAGCATGGCTTCCTCCTTTCTTTACTTTTGTCCATAGCAAATCTTTTTTCCGTCATTTTGTTCATAAATTAACAATATTTCCCCCTCCCTTTTATTTAGACTGCAGATACTATGTGTGTGTTTGTTTGATTGATTGATTTTTTTTTATTTTACTCCTTTTTTCCCTTTTTATGAATATTTTGCGTTTGTGTATTTTAGATATTTAGAATTATACTTTTTTCTTTGTTTCTTGATCTTACCCCGTCTTTTCTAATAACCCTGCAGTCACAAATGGACAAGAAGACGGAGATTTCGAATTTTTTTTTCTTGAGTGAAAAAAACGGCGAGTTTCTGAGAGATGTGCTGCTCTACAGTTCGTCTAGATGTTTAAAAGTTTTCATAGTTTCCCTGAGTATGTTTTCCAAATATTGAGCATTTCCGTGAAAAAGTAACTCTATTCTCCTAAATCAACGATTCATTAAGATTGCAATCAATAACAGCACAAGTTGATAGTACAAAGAAGGCTACGAGCGACCTTAATCAATGGTAACTATAAAAAGAGGTCCATGATTGCAAATAACTTTCATTTTAAAAATTGAGTTTCATCACACAGAATATCATTAACTGATGTTAAAAACTAAATTCTCTTGAAATGTATAATTACTTTTAAATGAATTAGTATCATATTTAGGACTAATTAATTGACCACACAATGATTACCCCCATCCAAAATAAACCTGTCGCTTTTGCTACACTGTCAACATTAGTTGTGACTTATTCTAGTTACAGTCGCTTTCAAACTTTCCCCCACGAATAACTGTCAATTATAACTCTTATAATCTCAAAAATGTATATATTGCGACTTTCTTTTGTCATTTTCCTTAATACTCCGTTTGAAGCTTAAGTTCACCAAATTCTCAAAATAATAGGAAAAAAATACCACGCAAACCAAGTAACATTTCAGTTTAAAATCATTAAAAAATATAGCATAAAATAAATATGTGTTGTCCAGGGGAGGAAACCTAAATTAATGGTGTTTTAACTTATATAGAATTTTTAAATCCCATATCAAATCAAATATCTCTATTCCAAGAAAATGTATATAAAACGAACTATCCTATTTTAGCGTAACAATCTCATTGAAAAACCAAAGCAAGTCGGCAAAATTTGCCAAAACTGTTGCATATTACAAGAAAGATGTGTGATAAAATGGGAGACGTTACTCAAAACCTGCACTTTACAAGACAGCTTCCTTATATAAATCGCATAGTTTATCCTAGGATCTGGATTTTCAACGTATCTTAATAGATATTTCTGTCATAAACCATACTTTGAATCTGTAATGTTTTATATGGAAAATACAGAATCCTTTTCTATAGAAGGATACCAGTTCAACGTAATTTTAGGCTTCTCTTAGCATAACATTTATAACAGACAGATGGGAAAATGATCTTTTTGCTTTGCGTGAGTGCGTGCCATGGAAATACTTGTGCGTGTTTGCGAGTGCGCTCAATATGATTGAGATTTCTTTCGAAAGCGCTCTCCCCGGGGGTGATGACAGGGGTTCTTCGTTAAAATGATGGAAGATATGTGCCATGTGAAATGTCATAAACCTGTTGAAATACCATCAGGGGAGAGAAAATGATGATTCAATTATTCTACTTAATGATATCATTAATTGATGAATCGTAATGATGTAGAATGCTGCTTTCATTAATGGCAGTGATTATCCTTAATTGATGGTTCTGTTAGACTGATTAAAAAATTAGAGGTTAAATTAGGAAACTCCAGTGAACATCGGTTTTTAAAATTTTAGAAGTATCCAAAATATTCGCTAATAAATGATAATTTGGGTTCCGATATTTCATTTTACTTTTTGTAATATTAAGTTTTAAGCATTGTGCCGAAAATAAAAAATACGGAATTTTGCAATATTACGGAATTGAGCAACAAAATAAATAAATTGCTTGCTAAACAAAATGCAACAATCAAAGGTGTATTAACTTAATAAGTTAACTTAATAAGTTAATAAGTTAATGTTAAAAAATCAAAACAGAAAATCAAGGTTTATGTGGGAAATAATCTCGATGTTACTTTTCTTTCTACCAGAGACACATCAAAATTCAAAAGGAATTACTTGATAATGTCTTGTGAATGCACGTATTGGAAAAATATGAATTAATATAATTCGGATTAACGAATTCGCGGTTCGATTGCACGACTCAGAAACGATACAATAATAGTACAAAGTAGGGAGAATTTCAAAAAAGTACAAATTCAGAGAAAACAAATCTATATGATGTATTTGTTAAAATAAGTTGGATTATGATGACATTTCATCGAAAGGAAATAACAATTCATAGTTTTCTTCCTTGAATGAATTGAGAAATTCCAGTTAACTATGACTGCAGCCTCTGATCTCTTTTAATAAATATGTTAAAAATACTTTCAAGAAATTATTATAAAAAAATTCAAATATAATAACTCTCCTGTACGAAATTTTAAAAAAGGAGAAAACTTAGAAAAAACTTCAAAAATATTATAATTTTGTAATTTAACAAAACCCATAACATTATACGTAAGAAGAAAACACTCCCACTTAACTCCTGTAAAAAAATAGAGTTTTTGGACTTAGCATGGATCTGTGACTCAAGATAGCGAAAGGATTTGTTCAAAAAGATCTGTATCTATGATTATTTTTATCTGAAACTAGTAAACTGGTATTGATAATGCATGATTAAAAGCGATCTACTGAACCATTTAACTGCAGGTGTGGTTTATAAACCACATATATAAGAAAGTACCAGCAGTTAAAGGGTTAAAAAACTTACTTACTTGAGGAAAACAATCAAAGGAACCGTGCTTGGAGAATCGAATTCGAGACTCGGTTGTATAATTCTGTGAAAATACAGAGATCAGAGAACTTCAAAAGACGAAAATCCGATAAATAGCCTATCGATCAGGGTACAGATTCTAGTTTTCGACTCTGAATCGCTAAGATATAGAAATTACAAAATATTACTTATTCGTCTAAATATATAACTTTAGAGCTAATGTTTAGCTATCACACGAATTGTATCTAAATAGATTATTTGTTAGTAAAATCAATACTTTAATTCTTTCTATGAAAAACCCCTTCATGATTGCTCTGATGATGAATGATTTGAAAAATTCTACTGAAGTGATGTACATACTAGTGAAAAAATTGAATTATCAATACGATGCGAAAAAAGGGATTTCGACAAAATTTAATGGTTTATGAAAACCAATTTGCTTTGGTCGATATGGTGTTGTTAGAGTCTGAGCTTTGTAGAGATTTTGGACCGCAGTTCATTAGTTGGAGTCTCTAATCGGCCAAATTTTTGCAATGTATTTAAGCCTTGAGCATAAACCCAACTCTTTAAAGTTCCATTCAAAGAAAGGAAATAATGCTTGATCTAAATAATTTTAAAGTTAAAATTATTTAGATCGAGCATTATTTCGTTTCTTATTGAATGGAAGTTTTGAGAGTAGGGTTTCCGATTATTGTGTCGTCCTCATCGGGTGACAAAGGTTTAGAATTACGTTATCCTATCCTAGTAGACGTAGTATACTGTTTGTTTCAGAAACCCCCGTTTACCATTTTCAGACGATTTTTCTCCGC
Source organism: Araneus ventricosus (assembly GCA_013235015.1). Lineage (NCBI taxonomy): Eukaryota > Metazoa > Arthropoda > Arachnida > Araneae > Araneidae > Araneus > Araneus ventricosus. Next base: position 1,387,095 of record BGPR01000054.1, on the reverse strand, counting down.
AGATGTGTGATACGCAGTGAGTAAGAAGATCGCTTTTCCGGCATGGTACCACGTTTTTTTTTCTTTTGACTTTTATTTGCCTATATCTGCCTAGGCATTTTCTTTTTGAATCGCTCTATTTTGTTTTAATTAGGAACTTGAGTAACATTTCTTGCTTAGTAAAAAATAAACATTTCCTCCATCTTTCATCTCATCCCTATTTTGATGCAATCAAAGCCGATTGGCGCATACGCAATAACGCAGAGGATTTGCGAATCAGAAAATAAAAGGTAGTTTCAAGAAGGAACGGTAAACTTGTAAGTTAAATTAATATGTCTTTCAGTTCTTTTCGATCAAAAATTAAATTACATGGTGATGCTTATCTCACTAAACCAACTCTACACGCTCAATAAAAATCTGAAGTCCTGATAACAATGAAGGAAGAAATAAGCTCCTATTAAATCAAACAGGAGGATAAGATTTGGAAAACCAGTCAGTGGAAAGTTAGCTAAGTTCCTGAAGATATTTGGAAGAGGGACGTTTTTTTCAAATGTAGTCGACCTACAGCTGTCAGTTGACTACTACTAACCCCGACCGTGGAGCAACTATTTTTCTAAATGAAGTTAATCAAGGTATCCGACTGTGCTCGAAGACATTTTTTTGAAAAATAACTTATATATATTTTTTAATGTTATTTTTCAACTGCATACGTTTTAAAACTATGAAAATATTGTAAAATTAAGCTTTCAAAATAATATTTTTTTAAAAAAACTGAGAAATTTGAAGAAAAATGACTGAAATATTTGCCTTACGCTAACATCCATAGACAGAATCATATTCTAAATATACATAAATCCTTGTAGGAGTACATTTTTATGACAGTTATCTGTGTTATGCTTTAAAATCTTTTTTGTACTTCAAAATAGTTTTGAGATATAGCTGAACATCGTTACTTAACTGGTAATTTTTCATAAAAAATGCTTTTCGTTTATATTTAAACACTTAAAAATATTACTTGATTTTAAAATTGACCTTAGTTATTAGAGGAAAACATCAAGCATATTACAGAAAACAATCAAAACAATCTCAGAAAATTTTATATCAATACTTGAATAACTCTTTGAGAAATCATTGTTACGGTCGACAGTTTTCCTCAAAAATATCATTTCTCAGAAAACACATTTAAAGTTTTCATGCAATATAAAATAATGCTTACAGTTCGTTAATAAAACAGCTGTAAATCCATTTGTAATTCACGTAGAGTAAAAAGTGAGACAGTTTTCGAAAGCTTATTAAACAGGCTACAAAATTAAGTCATAAAAAATGATTTGATAATTTCACCGAAAACGACGATTTTAAACCAGTCGGATACCTTAAGATTCGATTCCGTGACGCTCCATTCCATGTCCTTCTCCATGTCTTAATCTGCATCTTAATCTTTGATATGATGTATTTTGGTAAAATCAGAGTTTGGTTTATAAAATGCTTCAGAAGCAAACTGATGGATCTTACTAAATGAAATATCTTTGAAAAAATCAGAAAAATCAATCCAAATATTTATTACTCTTGATTATACTCTTGTATCATACTTTCTTCTTACATTTGGATACCTAATCTTTGATTGTTTTACCAAATATTGTAAAACTGTGGCCCACTTTCAACAAACGGAAATTATGAAATTCGACCAATTCTCTTCTTCATAAAAATAAATTATAAAAAGCATTTTTATTTTTATTAAGTTAAGAATAAATTAGTATCAGCTGCATAATTTAAAATTTCTGTTATAAAATATATATACTACATCTTATCTGTCAAAGATGAAATACATAAACTTCGCATCTCTATAAAACAAAAAAAAATTATTCCATCTAAAAAAGTGCTTATCTTCTAGTTTCATATCGCTTTGTCATTTTTGCTCTACGCAATGCATTAAGCGAAGAGACGAAATTACCAATAGAGATTTTACTATAACCTGATAAACTGCCTATCTCTTTACATAAAATATTTAATGTAAATCAAACGACATTCAGAACCCACACGCACCTTAAATTGTCGATAAAAAGTAGAGAAATACTTGCTGAACTGCACAGGAACGAATGCACATGGCTCTAAAAATGAAAACGTGATTTTTAATTACTAGTTATCAACAAAAACCGCTTTCGTAATTTCTTTCCCACCCTGGAAACGGGGGTGAAAAGGGGAACGAATCTTTTCCTATTTTTCCCGGGAAAACTCGGGAACGTCAGCTCCGTCATTGACGTCACACCCAATCCTCGCTTCTGGGCCTGCGCTGCGCCAAAACCAACGCTCGATGGGCTGATGGGAAATTCGTGCCCTCAGCCACCCGGCCACCCGTCCGCAGGGTATATAAATCTCAGCCTGGCCAACCAACGGCCTATCTCACCTCAGGTGTTGTATTGTCCTGACTAGTTCTCTCGAAAGAATCTTCCACTTCTGGCCATCCGAGATGAAGATCGGTAGACAAGCAAGCTCTGCAAAGCGCCGTTTGCTCATTTTTTTCTATCTACTTTGCTCAGTTTTCACCTTAACTCCGACTATTATGGCCCCACCGGAAAGTAAGTATCAATTCTTGTTGTTGTTTTTAATTCTGTTTTATCCTTTGGCAGAGGGGAGTCGTTGCGCAATCTCTGTCTCCTGCTCAAAGTTTTGCAGAAGTTAGGTGGAGAAGTTGCGGTAGATCGTAACAGGATTAAGAGAGAGAGAGAAAGCGAGTTAGGATCAGTCGAGTATGAAACGTGTGTTTATTTAGGGAACTATGGGAGTTGCGTGATAGTGTGCAATTAGCGTGTGATGACTTACAGTGGTTGGAGTCGTGTGTGGGAAAAGTGCAGCGCAGTTTTTCTTTCGGTCTTTTATTAAGGGTAAATAAATTTGTTAATAAGATTTAGAGTTATTCTTAAAATCAAAATATCTTTTTTAAACGTATTTATTATATTTAACGATTCAGATAATTTTTGCATTAATTATTCAGGAAAACATTTTAGAATTTTTAAAATATTGCAAAAAAATTAAATAGAAAACTCCGAAGAAGGTTTAAATAATTTAAAAGCAATTTGTTATATTTATGTATGTTTAAATAATAACAATAAATAATGAATGAAGAAATGCGAAATAAACGAAGATGTGCTTGTTGATTTTTAGATACATGTATTCGTTTCTGAAGAAATATGTTTGTCATTTAATATATCAACTAATTTCACTAACTGACTAGAGGTCGAAGAAAATTTGTTAAATATATTGCTTTAAGATGTAATAAAGAATTTATAACTTTATTGTATCTGAATAATTTAATTTAATTAAACAGTTTGAAATTATTTTAAAAGAAACTACAATGCAATTTTGACATTTGTGTGGAATTTCCAATTTAATAATTGTTATTTATTAAATCTACATAAATATTTTAATTTGAATATTATGTTTCGTGCTGTACATTTTTTTATAATTAAGCTGATTATAAATAAAGAATAAAATGAATCAGTACCATTAAAATAAATAAAATAAATCAGTAGTGAGAAGACAAAGCTTTGAAAGAAGACAGAAGATATTGTATTAAGAAGACAGCTCTTTGTACATGAATTAAAAAATTGTTTTGTTGAGTTTTTATGCAAATGTGTCATATGTTTAAAAAAACTTTTTGCTAAATAAACTACGCATAGCAAAAAACTTGACAGAACTGTATGTTGGTAAGTATTGTGGAAAGTTATGTTGTTCTTCATTATTGAACATTTAACTGCTTTTCTAAAACTTGAAAGCAATTTAATTAATTATACAAACAAATTAAAAATATCTTTTATGTTTGAAAAGACAGTGTTTAACAGATAATTCAATAAAATTCATAACAACGGGTACTAAATTATATATTGATTGCACATGTCCCATTACAAAATATTCGATTTTTTATATAATTTATAAAATTTTAAATTGAGTCACGCATCTAGTCTTTGGTATCTGTTTATCATTTTTATATCTACCTCTTAATATTCAAACAAAAACATTTATCAATTTGATAATACTCTTAATTTTGTAATTTTTCTATTGCTTTTTGAAATCACATCATACAAATGATGATATTTTAGTCTGCAAATAACATGAAATAATGCTTTCTAAAAAGGAAATATTAATTTATACTGATAATTATGAGCCTTTTTATTGTTCAAAAATATTTTTCCCGAGGTCGATCAAAAATATATTTTAAAATGCTTGATAAATATATGATCAAAATGCTTCAGTTATAGATATTTATCCCAAAACATATATTTTTAAAGTAATTGACTTTTGAAAAAGAAACAAAAACTCTGAGCCATTAAATTATAAGCTTGGGCTCAGAAATTATTATATGTTTTTATTTTCTAATTATTTTTAATAATTAATTATTAATTTATTAAACTGTGCAAATATACTGATTGATCAATAAATTGTGAATAAGTTTCTGGTTCATTGATTAATTATATTAATTTGTTGAATAATTACCCTTGAATTAATTATTTAATTATTATATAATAATTAATTAATAATATTGATAAAAATTAAAAGTTTTGATTCAGAAAATGCTTCTTATTTCACTATTATTAATTACTTAATTTATATTAATTTATTAACCTATTATTAATATATTGATTAATCAAGAAATTCATAATTATTTAATTATTTTATAATTATTCATTAATATTAAATAAGATTTTAATTAATAGTAAAAAGTGATTATTAACTAAGGATTAATAATTATTTATTAATTACTTATTAACTTAATGACTAATTTATGAATAATTTGCTAGTTGTTTCCTTTTATACTTATTATTATCATTTTTGTACCGCAGCTCATTTCCGCAATTGTAGGGTGATTTACTAAAGTTTTTTAGAAGTGGAAATCTTTCATTTTGTTCTGAATCTCTTCATTTTATCCACGTAGCAAAATCTACAATTTTTTAAGCTTAACAAACAATTATTTTCATATTGCGGAATAATTTCACTACCTTAAAAGCCTACTATCACTACCTTAAAAGCCTACTATCACTACCCTCAAAATAGTAAATTGGATCACAGGAAAGAATAGGTTAATGTAATAATTCATGTACTTTAATTTATTTGATTAATTAAGAATTTCAATTAAAATAAAATTAATTAATAAAACATTAATCACAAATAGAACTTATCATCAAGTAATGAGAGTCCGAAAGAACAACAGCCCTAAATTCAAATTTACAAATAATTAGTGGAATAAAAGAGTAAAATATCAAATCGATGAAATGAGAATTATAAAAGTTACAGATTCATTTTTCAAATAAGAATCATAGCAGCCTTAGCAGAATCAAAGAACAAAAGGATCTCCAGACAGTTTTATATACAGTTTCATTTAAAAAAATAACTGAAGAACGCAAAATAAGTTAATAACAATGTCAGACTAAATATATTTCTAAATGTTTAACGATGTAAGAAACCAAATATTTTTAATTTCATTGATTTGTGTATTATAAATACTAAGAAAAAACAAATGAAAATTTCAGAAAGAATTTAAAACTCAATCAAGTTCATTGCTTCAGCATCATTTCAGTAAGAGCAAAGCTACGGGAAAAGGCCGAAGAAAAAACTTTAAAAATCTTCTGTGACTCGAATGTCTTTGTAAATTCTTAAGCCTGTGTTTATCAACATCAAAATTAAACTTCAAAACTTCCTTAACCATTTCGAAGAGTGATGCGAATTTTAGAAAAAATTTTAATTCAAATTAATACATATGTTAAAACTGCGAAGACCAGAACTCCCTCGTGTTTTAATTCAGAAAAAGTCTAATATTAGTAATCCAAATAGAGTCATTCGACTGAGCAACAACTTACAGAAGATTACCTAGACTGGACCATAAATAAACTGTAAATCATACTAAATGTAAAATAAACCAGTTGAATACAAACCCAAATTAATATTTCGTTGAGCTGCAGATTTTTATCAGAAAAATAAATTTAAGTAAGAACAGTTTTGAAAAACGCACTTTTTTTAGTGTACTAAATAAAAGAATATTTATATTTTAATTGTATTTTACTTTACAGTCTTGATATCTATTGTTTTCAAACTAAGTACCAGGTGGCGCCACGGGTGCAAAATAAAAGTCTAATTTAATCATACTGATGATTAAGTTCTGAAAGTATTAAAATAGTGTATTGTCCTCCAAAATATCTAAGTATACAAAATTTGAATCCACTAACACATAAAGAAGTTATTGCAAAATTAATAACGACATTCCTTCTTTACAAACATGAAAAAAATGTAAGTTAATAAAAATGTTTAATAATTACATTTTATGGCGTTATAAAGAACAAACCTATAAGATAATATCAAATAGATAAGGAAAATTAACTTGTTATATATCACACCCCTTGCTATATAGGATTATTCTCCATGGTTCTTTGAAATATAGTAATAAAGTAACCTTTTTTACTCCTGGAAAAACATCTCAGATTTATCTATTGCTCTATGCCCTAGATAAAAACATGAACTCAACGTTTAATGTATAATAAAGCAATCTTATGGTAATACAAAAATACTTTTGTCAACGAAATGCTTAAATCAGATGAAAATTAAAGAAAAGCCATTGCAGATGTTTCCTCAGTTTGCTTAAATTATGGTTTCTGTGAATTAGCAAAGCAATTATTTTAGCGAAAAAGTAAATCTGTTGAAAAAGGTCACAACTTTAAGTTCTACGAATAGGCATCAGCACAGACCACATTTTCGATTTTTTATATACATGATGCGAGCCCATTCCCGATAGTTCTTGGTTATTTGGTTGGCTTTTTGATTTTATGGCATAAGAACCATTTTAGATTTGCAATGTCATCAGTAGTTCCTGATAAAATCTGAAATAGAAACAAATAAAACAAATAGAAAACAAATTTCTAGGTTAAATCGTGAAATTTTAGGTTTCTCAGATATCGCCAAACTGGCTAAATGGAGTCAAATCAATATTTACCGTGGCCCTTTGCCAAGAGATAAACATTTTCTCTTAAATCTCTAAAATCGATTAGTAGCCCATAATTTAAATTGCCTTCTTTCGTAAGAATTGAAGTTGGACTAAATTTGATTTAAAAGTGATTTTCACTGTTCATGATGTGAGGAAATATACTTCGACGACGTTAAAAAAATACAATATTTGTGATTTTTATCTTGTAGACTTGAAAAATATTCAGTTCTCTTGAGAAATTTACTAAAACCATTTGACTAGAAATTTTATGTACACAATTGAAAAATAGTGCACACAAGATTTTTTCTTAAATTTTTATCGTGAAATTTGAATAACCCTTTTTAAAACAATTTGTGGACTAATTCATATCTATGCAAGAAATTAATATTTGAGGAAAAATTAGTAAATGCATCTCTAGTGCATCTCTAAAGAAATAAATGGCTATAAACAGGCCAAAAACTCATAATATTTAATAAAAATGGGTATTATGTTTACGTGAGTTTTTAAAGGCAAAAAAGCAATTATAGATTTTTTTGCATGCTTGATCATGAAAATGAAAACATAAAATTTCGACATAGAACTTTTCGGAAAAGGAGAATTCTTTCTAAATAACACTCTTGAAAATATGTCAAAAAATTCAGAAAAATTAGTAGATGCATATCTAAGTAAATAAATAGTTATAAACAGGACAAAAACTCCTACTATTTAATAAAAATAAGCATTGTGCTTATGTGAGCCTTCGAAAAGCCAAAAAAAGCAAATATCCCTTTTTCGTTGTTCTTCTTCTTGTTCGTACATGATCATGAAAATGAAAACAAAGTTCCGACATAGACCTTTTCTAGAAAGGAGAATTATCTTTCTAAACAACACTCGCGAAAATATTTCAGGACACAAAAAGTGAAATAAAGAATTTCTTAATTTCTTTTATGTAAAACTTTCAATTTTAGAAACCAAATTATGGGTTTAATATTTTAGTTCATCTCCTTTTTCTCAGATGTAGTTGATCTAGAAAATGCCTAGAGATGTGAAAAAACACTGCTGTGCAATAAACTACAATGAATGTTTGCGTGGTGAAAGCAGAAATATTATCTACGCTGAGTTCATTGATTTTTAGATACGCCTTTGTTCCCAAAAAGAACAAGAACAAGTGGGGGAAGGTGTCCGGCTCTCTTGTTAACAGAAAAATGGATGGCCTCTTTGGTACTCCAGTGATAAGGGTTACCTTTCTGAATTTCAAGGACAGAATCTCGATTAGGGTGTTGCCTCACGTATTCCCTTTACTTATAGCAAGTCCACGGCTTACAAAATGAGATTAAAAATCACATATTTAAGAAATCAAAAGCACTGAAAGTGATAAAACAGTTACTGTATTCCTGATTTTGATAAATATAAAACTTGCCCTTTGTAAAAGAATAATTGAATAAATAAGTTCTCAAAACTCCATGTCTGAATTTTTAATTTTCGACCCTGAAATCGTAACTCAGAATTTAAAAAATTTGTAATGATTTACTCAAAATCTGATAAACTTTTAACCCATTATCTGCCAAAACTCTGTTATTTCGCTTTGTCAAAAAAATTATATTAATACGATAATATGAAAGAAAACACTATTTTTAATTAAACTGACTAATTAACTTTTAATAAGAATTAATTACCTTTTTAATTAGGAAAACTATTTCTATTGGATTTGTACCTTTTATAGCAGTCAGCTCAACATTCAGATGCAACAATCAAAGCTAAAAATTGCACTGTTTAAGTGAAAATAATTAGAAAATAAGTGTCCCAAAAAAGGGACAATTACAGATAATGGGTTAAAACGAAAATAAACGGAGATCGCATCATTTAGGATCGCTACCACGAAAAGTAAATGGAGAGCAAATGGAGACACATTTCTTCCTGTGAATCTATCCATTCCATTTTGGAAAATTCCATTTGGATTTTTCAAAAAACGGCGCAGCAAAACAATATTACAAATCACCATAAAACAATCAACTAGAGGCTCATTTAAAGTAAAATGTTTTATATCAATTTAATTATATTGTATTAATCTGAAAGACGTACAGTGTGTTGAAAAGCATCATATTTAATGACTTAATTCGTTTTATAAACAATATCTAGGATGATGTGAGCTAAAGGTATTTCAAAGAACTTTTACGAAATCTTTAACGGAAAACCTAACAATTACGTTAAACATTATATTAGCCTCATTTTTATCACATTATCGTAATCTAGAACAAATACTATAATTTATATATTTATTGTCCAAATTACTTCATCATTCTAAAAAAGCTAACTCCAAGGAACATCCTCATGTTCATATGGAAATTAGAAAAATAAGCTATCATCTACCGTTCTGTTCTTACCCATACAAAATTGCATCATGTCTTCACGACTAGCAATTGAACATAATGAACAAATTAATCTTGAGGAGGTCAAATTTATAAAAAGCAACAAAAATCACAATTTAGCTTAAAGTAGCAGGTTACATACTATAAGGAAGAAATCTTAATCGGGTAAGATTCTAAAGCGACGATTCTACAAAAGTAGCAACTTGTATAGCAGTGAAGTGTTCTTTTAAGTGATGAGTACTGAAGGAAAAAACAAATACTTCGAGCGTCATTCATAAATTTAAACAAGACTTCAATCATTTTACTCTTAAAGCTTTTTCAAATGATCGCTCTTTCATATAAGATTTTAGATCTCTTTAATAGCTGTTGCTATTATAAAGCTTCTGTATTTAGATCAGGGCTGCTTAAACTGAGGGTCGCTTCGCAAGAAAAATATCGCTGTCATGAAAAAACTGCCTCTGAATTGTTAATTCAGACGCAGAGTTTTGAGAGCTAGATTTTTAACTCGCAGACCTTTCTCATTTCAGATTCTTCAATATTTATACCCAAAAATAAAAGGAAGCAAATTGTCTTAACTTTAAAAGATATTAAAATGTATTAAATGACTATTTTAAGTTGAGTGTATAGTTTGATGCTTCATTTTATTCCAACTTTGAGCTACAGGAAAAGTTTTCCTGACTGAAATAGACTCGCTAATATTTTTTTCAACCTCAAAAGGGAGTTTAAAAAGCTTAAGAAGCCATGATTTAGATCGATTTAATGGCAGTTTTACAAATAAACTTTTGGCTATTGGCATATCAAATATTCAGAGTTAAATTACAAAAGTAAATTATTTAGAAGTCATCTAGATATTTAAATAAACTACAACTACCGTTTAACTACTATTTAATTTTAAAAATTCTTTCATCATAACCATGAATTTGAAGAATTCATTTCATAATGGGCTCGTGAACTTTGTTTTAAAACCGTTTGCACCGGCTTTTTATTGTGGTCTAAATAATAAAAAAATACATTCTTAATATATTTAACGAAACTAAACTTTGATTGATTTTGAAACCGTTTGCTTAACATTGATGTGTTGACAATACATTTTAGTAAGGCAAGCAACAATACACCAGGGAATTTTTCATATTTCTGTACGATGCAGACAATATAAAACTATTCCTAAGAATGTTGTTCTGAAACTTATATTTCATTCTCATTTTTCTCTGCATTATCAACTGTTGTATTCAAATGGTGCAGACAGATTCATTTTGCATTCATTCATTTTATTCATAAGAGACGGAAGCTCTTTTACCGTGGAGAACTTCCATACACCACCTGCGTATAAATTTCATCGCAGACAGTAAGAGCATAAATTTATCTCAATTGAGAAAAAGTCAATTTCTCCTTCATGTGTGAGTAAACGGAAAGTGAGCTTCGAAAAAGAAAGTTAAAATAGTTCTATTTCCCTCATTCATTCAACAGAAGAAAAGATACAGAACTCAATGAAATTTATTCTATATTTAAACTTTCCATTCACTCTCAAATTAAGGAAGTTTCTCTTTCATAATATGCGATTCTTTATGAGGGAAAAAAGTTAAAATTGTTTCATTATGTCTAATTCCTTCGGAAAACGGTCAATTAGTATGTGTATCAGTTGTTCGAAAATAATGATGACCAGCTATGTTAAGCTCTGTTTTTGGTCTCCAAGTTATGTTTCCTTAGTCTATCATTACCAGTATAATTTTCTCATATATGTCCCGGGGACTAGAAATACGCATGTATTTCATCTTCAGTGGAATCTCGGGAATCCAAACCCCAGGAATCCGAAATTTCGGATAATCTGAACATCTTTTTTTTTAATTTTCTGAAAAAAAATTATTAAAATCAAGAAATATAACAATTAGGAATCAGTAACAAAGCTAATGGTTGTTCATAACTTAGAAGAAACTTTTGAATTGGTATTTAAGAATGAATACAGCACCTTTAATTAGTAAAAAGAAATTTCTTCTGTACCCTTTCCCAGAGTACCCAAAGCCGGTACTCTACTATGTTTGGTATATCAAGAGTATTTTACTGTATTTCCTGGAATCCGAACAGAGGCCAGCCCCAATTAATTCGGATTCCCGGTGTTCTACTGTATATTGTAATTACAAACGCTTATTGTACAAAGTCTATCAAAATTTAGGAAAATTTCAATTTCATTTTGAGATACTGTGACGATTAAAATGTTTTAAATGAAGTATTATAATGAATAACAATTCTATTATAAACATGAACTGGACAGATCATTAAGAACCGGTTAGGAAACGTTAATTAACGATTTCGTATTATTTATCTCATGTGCTTCAGACATCGATTAGATTCCTTTCTTGGTAACGCCTTTATTATATTATTCGTAATTTTCTAATAAACTAAATTAAAAGACATTAAAAGCAGGTAGAAGGTTGATTAGTAAAATAACTTCTTACCTTTAGATCTTGCACAGAACTGTGTTTCATAATAAATTCCTAACTCTCAAATAATAAGACCCATCGATTCTAAGCTTTGAAAAGTTCTGACTTTTTCTGTTCATCAAGGAAGTCAAAGGAATGTTGCAATAATTGAACTATTGCTTTTTTAAATTGCTGTGGTATATTTTCGCGACGTCAGGCACAGTAAATCATATTAATTACTTTACGATACTATTGAAACCATTGAACTAGATTCATAGACAGCTTTCAACAGCCTAACTTTTGTTTTCACTAGGTTGCTGTGGCGTCGTTTTGTGATATAAAAAGATGTGTCTTACGTAAATTTTTAACGACGTAATGGCAAAACCAAGCAAATTCCGATAAAACAATGCTGCGTATTGTTTTATTTTGTCACAAATCAATAAATTGAAACAATAGATTACTCATGATTTAATTATCTCTTTGAATATATCATGGCGGAGTTTTATTGCTTGCATCGTTTTCATGTTTGCTTGCTAATTCACAATTCTTCCAAATAATTCCAGGTGATAAGATTCTATCACCTTAAAGTCACTGTTATGCAATATAAGGCAACTAATAATATTTTAATGCCAATTCCCATTCATGAGTCTGTAACAATTTAATTACAGATAATGGTTTCTTAATTATGAAAAAAATTAATGCAGCCTTTCTTCATTTAAATAGCATGATGAAGTCTTCAATAAACCTATACTGTAGCTCAAGGAAGTCGTCTTAGTGTAATTATATTGTCGTGGGAATTCCTAATTTCTCAGGCCCAAACTTTTCCTATCACAGAATGTAATTGTGCACCGATTTTCCATGCATTGATTTTCGTGAGCGTGGTTATCAGACCGGATGTGTGAGCATCTCAGTAAAATCATGAAATTCTGTGAATTTTTCGGGTACTGACTTCCGAGCCTTGTTAAGAAAATACACAATTATTAAATTGTTAGGCACAGATTTTCGTGAGTTTGAATATTAGGTCACGCATGAAAATCTCTCCGTGAAAGCATTGCCATATGACACTGCTGTAAATGAACTGGAACTACAATGACTTCAGAAGTTGAGGTAACTACCATCAGCTATGCATTTCCTAGAGCTTTTGAAATAAAAATACTTGACGAAATTAAGGTTTTTAAAAAAAATATCCCCATATCTAAGATACAGGAACCAACCAATCTGTAGTCGTTGTTAACAAGCAATTTATGTCATTAATAGAATCCACTGTGGACTGATAGTTCATTATGTAAAAACGATGATTTAAGCAACTCTGAAATGTTATAATACGAAACTGTAGATTCTTTTAAATAGAAAAAAGTAAGAAGATAAGAACATATTATGGAGGCTCAGTTGAAAACTGAAATAAAATTAACATTCTTCGATCATTAAGGGTTCTGCTACTACATTATTCATGAGTTGAGACAAATTAGAGAATTCAGAGACTAGATGAAAAAAGAATGAATGAACCAATGAGAAATCTCTGAAAGAAAGGGTCGAAAATGACAAATCTGTGAGCATAACACACTTAAGAAAGAAACCTAAAGAAATAAACAACGGAAAAAAGATCGATAAAAAGAAATGATGAATCTTATGTACAAAATAAACCGTAAGAAGTAAATAAATCGTGGAACAAAAAGAGAGAATATGTGAACAAAAGAAAGAGAAACGCTTACCTAAGAATTCCGAAACACGCGATCTAGTCGTGCAAACAGTAGTGTGAGGAAATGATTCATGTTGTATTTACCGTACACAAAATTAGATTAGAATTTTTTTCGTTCTAGCTTCAATTCTTTTCATTACGAAAAACATGGCCTTTTATTTTACCGATTTCGTATCAGGAAAGAAAACACTGATTGAAAAACTTAGGTTTTCTTTCTTATTTAAAATTTGATGCTAATGCAAAACATTGATTGGCAAATTTTTAATCTTTGAAATAGATTTGTTTTAAATTGCTTCAAAAATAAAAATGTTAAAAAGAATAAGAAAATTTTTGTGACTCACATTTTCCGAATATATAGAGAAACAAAAAAAACTGCACTTTTGCGATGAAATTGTGCTTTTTGAAATTTTCACTTTTCTGTCAATCTCCTGAAGCATACTAGAAAGTATATCTGATAATCCATACTCTTTTAAGTCAAATTTTTTTCAGCCCTTAAGTCAATTCTTCAAATAAAACCTGTCATTTTGAATACAAGTTGTAATTTTGCTCACAATTTTGTTATTACTCCTTAGTTGAAAATAATACATCTGTCATAGTTAAATTTTCTTTTATTATGAAAGTAATTTATCTTGTTCGCAATGTGTTTTACACTCATGGTACTCATTTAATCCTTTTTTGTAGTTACGCTTCATTGCGAAATACCGTGATATTAATATTACTTTTTACTGTATTAATTACGCTTGTTGTACTACTCAATCTCTACATTAACAGCTCAATTAAGTTGAGTACAATTATCTTAATCGTAACTCTTTAATTATTATGTACAGTGGAAGTATTTAACATTTGATGACATTAGTTTTAACCATACACTGCACATTTTTTATTATCATTTTTCAGTCACAGTTATGTTAACCTTTATAAATGAGTGTAATTCAGGAAAATAATTTCTAAGTAAAATTAATGAATTAAAAATTCTAATAGCTTAATTAAAATATCTTTATTAAAATCTCTCCTACCTCAATCAACACTTTAGTAAGCCATATATTCGATTAATTGATTCATCAGTTATTCAAAACAAATGTGCATCATTGTATGAAGTAGGATTATCGAAATTGTATTGAAATTTCTAAGTTGAGTGAGTTTCAAAGTTTTCCATAAGAGCTATGGAAAATTTCCTAATTTTTATTAATTATTTATTAAAAATGTCTATAGTTATTCTTTATAAGGTATATCATTACCCAAGAAGTAATCGAATACAAGAAATAATACCAAATCTCCCTTAATGCTTCATAATTTATTCAACGAAACAAATTTTTTGTAAAAACTTCTGCTACATTTATTTTGTTCAAATCGTTTCACTAAAAAGTAATAACGTATAAAAATTAAAATCGGACGCAACAAATATCTTCGTTACGCAAAAGATATTATTATAGAATGATCAAAAATAGTTATTTACTAACACTTGTACTGAAGTGCCACCTCATAAACAGTTGAAGTACTGATGTCCAATCGATCGTACTCTTCTGTATAAAGAAAGTATGTTAATATGAAAATGCTCATAAATATGACACCGTTTTTTTTTTATTACTGATGTTATGAATCATGAATGAGTCATTATCAAACACAAACAATTAAAAACAAAGTCAGTTGTGAACAAAAAGCAGTTTTCATAAACATGTCCTACTGGAGTGGTGTTCGAATTCGCCCGTCGTGGGATCAGAGTCTCCCAGAAAAGAGGGGCACGAAATGCTGACCCTTTCAAAATTTCAACAGATCTTTATTTATCTGCTAACTGAATAGCCAGTTGTGTGAACGGGGTACAAAAATTTGTCACCACGGGGGCACAGCATCCCCGATAGGGAGGTCCTGGTCCCCCGGATCCCCCGCTGGCGCTACACATGATATCCTATTTGTTCTCTTTCTATTAGGTACTTCGTAAATCTCACTGATACTTTCCTTTTGCTCTCTTGCTACTGATTTTATACAAATCATTTTCATCTGCAAAAATAAAAGGAAATGATATTCTGCTTGATATTACGTTAAATTTTAATACTGAAGTACATTCAAACAGGAGTGCAATAAATAGGGAAATTCCCTGCAATAATTTTAAATACGCTGAAGTCTGAAAGAATTATCTGTCTTCATAGCATATATTGATTTAAAAAATATGTGAACGCAGATAAAAAAGGTTTTAAAATGAAACCTCTTGCGTGTTGTCTTAAATAAAACACAATACAATTGTCCATATAAAACTTAAGATTTTAATCGATAATTTTCAGTTTGAGGAATAGAAGCAGTACATATGAAATTTATTTCTTTCTGAGTATGAATAATTTACTTCTTAGAAGTCCGTTTTCAACCTTGATCAAATTTTGTTAACCAAGTATTTTTGTTGACATTTTTTGAGTTAGCACGTTTGTGGCTGATGATATTTGGATTTCATTGAAATGGGATTTGGAATTTTATTTTTTGCTTTTTATGTAGACATTTTTCCTTAAATTTTTGTATTCACTCTCATGTTCATTAATGAATGCCTAATCATGAAGCTTTCTCTTGCACCATATGTTTGAAACACAATATCAGAACCTGCATTTTGCTCTATCAAACCACAAACAAATTTAAAAGTTAGTCAAGGTCATATTGAGAATATTCCATTCGTCAGAAATGTTTTTCATGCAGTATAAATTTTTAATTATCGTAGGGTATTCCGCTTATTATTAAACTGAAATCAGTTTTTTTTTCGAAAACTCCTATAATATTTCATCATCCTCTCTTCTACCAGATCGCGGTGGCCAAGTGGTAAAGTGTGGGGTTTGAAACCCGATTCCACTGAAGATCCGTCGTGTTGTGGGCCTGTTGCATGTTAAATCATACGCAAGGTGGCCGAACGTCCTCCCGCTAGTGTGGTGCAGAAGCCTGGAGACGGGTGCCAGCTCAGGTGTCGTACTCGTCATCTGACGGCGGTTAAAAATTAGGAGGTCCGTCCCAAATAGCCCTCGTGTTGCTTCAAAACGGGACTTTATATAATATAACTAAACTACATATCCTTACTTCTACTAAATTTGTTCGCTTAAAGTTATAACTTTTTCTAATAACAGATTTCCACCTTCTTGATTAAAATTGTCTTATAGAGTGTTGACTTCAAAGAAGTGCTCTTTTTTTCCATTTGAGATTTTTACGAAGAAAATTAAGTCCAAAATTCTGCATCATATTAGGTATACCATCGAAATGAGCTTACATACTCAAACAATCTCTCCTTAATAGTATCTGAAGGAAAACACGTTTTGGTCTTTATTGCAGATATTCCAAGGTTTTTCTGTGATATTTTGTTGGAGAATACCAAACTTTTTAAAAAAAACTCCCTTCTTACTTGTCACTAACAGATTTGTGTCCACTTCAGATGTCCTCTGGCTTTGTTTTGTTGAAAATGTAGAGATTATTCTGGAAGTTTTTCCTGGATCTGTACAATGTTTCGGATTTCTCAGCAGGACTTTTTTTCTTCAAAATCTGAAGCAGATAGAAAAAACTTTACTTTCTACCATTCAGTGTTCTTTGATTTATCTGTGAGTAGAACTGCTCCATTGTCATTATTTATTGCTTGTGTCGGGAACACAAGCCGAGAACCGAGTAAGTTTATAAAGCTTTTCCAATTTCTTGTTTTGTACAACATTTCTCAGATCCTTTCTTTTCATTCCGGTGTTATTTTGTTCTATTCTAATTTTCTAAAATTGGCAATTTTTCAATGCGCTAGTGTCGTTTCTAGGTGCTCTGTTCGACTGCTAAAATTTCCATCATTTAATTAAATCAATATTTTAATTGTTTATTTAATTTTTAACTAATTTAATTTAATATTAGAATAATTTAATTTATTAACTATATTTTTATGATAACAACTGCGTTCTATAGATGCCATATTATTTGATTTTTAATATTAGTTTCATTCGTATCTTTTGAAAATTAAGACGTTTTCAATTCAGTAGTTTTTAACCTAATAACTCAATTTTGCGTACATACAAATTATCGAAATAATTTAAGTACTCTTTGCATGTAGGATCAAGTATTCCTAGCTTAGGGTCAAGTATCCCTAAGGGTAGGGATACTTGAACCTAGGGAATTTCATCAAATATATTTATTTTATAATTAAATGAGATATTAGTTTAGCATAAGTACATTTCTGATTCTTAAACACATATCTTTTTAATATGCTAACACTCAAAATATTCGAGAAATATTAGCCTACTGCTCCATATATTGGAACCATGGAACCGGCTCTAGGACCTTCTGAACTTTAATTACAACAACCGTGTACTTACCAAATTATAATTGATGAGATTATTTACTTCAAAATGATTTTTCACGATATTTTGCATTTATTAATTGATTCTTTTGATCAATCTCCCCTTCTGAAGTTATTCGTAGGTTATCGGAGAGACATCTCGTAATATTGAAGTATAGTCGAAAAACAATGAAGCACAACCGAGCCAGCAGCCTACTCTCCAAACTTTCACATTGATCACACAATAGCTTCATTTGAGTTTATTGATATTAACGTCCCGTTTTGAAACAACACGAGGGCTATTTTGGGACGGACCTCGTCATTTTGAACCGAGGTCAGATGATGAGAACGAGGTACTGGCACCCCGTCCCCTCCAAGCTTCCGCACCACACCAGCGGGAGAACGTTTGGCCTCTTATGTATCATCAAACGTGCAACAGGCTCAATACACGTCAGATCTTTAGTGGAATCGGGTTTCGAACCTGGAGCCCTCTGGTCCCGAAGCCGATATCTTGCCTGTAGGCCACTGCGGTCGAGCTTCATTTGAACATCAATAAATTAAACTTAAATGACAGATGTGATCCACATGCTAGAAGAATCTTCGGTGGACTTCGAGGCTTTATACAGGGAACCATCGTCACTGAATAAATAAGAGTGAAATGCAAAAATAGTTTGAGCGCTATGGAAATCCAAACTACTGAACAAATTTTCTTCAGATTTTGCTCAGGAATACTATGCAAAATAAGGAGGGCTTTAATGAAGGTTTCGTGACAATTGATTTAACAACTTATTATTTATTTTTATTGAAAACTATGATCTACAATAAATTTATTAATTTATCTATATAAATAAAAATGAAATTTATAAATTTGTTGTACTCTATAGAAATCCAAACTATTCAAAGGATTTTCTTTAAATTTTGCTCGCAAATACTAAGAAGCATAATAAATGCTTTAGTGAAAGTTTCTTGAAAATTAATTAAATATTTTATTATTTATTTTTAATGAAAACTACCTTTTCGTGCACAGAAAAGATCATTTCATCACTAGTGTCCCATTCATATTGAATGAGAATATTACATATTTTAAATCATTTTATTTATTTTCTTCCGAGTTGCATCTCGCTATGTTTAATTCAATTTTGTATCATTCTTTAAAAATTATTAACAATCTATGGGAAATAAATTAGCTTGCGACGGCTTTTAAAAAACATTTGGCACAGTATGTTATTTTTCGAAAAGCTACGAGATTTAAAAATCATTTGGTGCAATTGTCATTCTCATTTTAAATTAAAGAACTGTGTTGTTGTTTTTAAGTTGATTTTGTGTATTTTAATATTTCATATAAAAGTATTTTTATATTAAAGTAATATTTTAGTCTTAGAAAAGGCTTTTATTTTGGTGCGCTGGGGCATTCTCTCAAATGTTAATATTAAATAAATTTCTACTGTCCCGCATTGTTGTTTGCACCACGTAACTTCGACAATTCATTTGATTTCTGATTACTGTAGCCTTTGTTATACGAATGTTTCATGACAATTAATTAAACAGTTAATTTTTTTATTAAAAAAGGACACGAAAATATTTTCATCCCGTGCAACGCCGAGTATGCATGATTAAAACTTAAATGGGATATATTTACCAAAAAGGAATGAAGTCTAATCTACGGGAGGTATATGCCCATTAGGGCCGAAAGGGTTATGAAAACTCTTAATTAAACTTTTTTGTAAAATATGCCATTTTTAACAGTTTATAATAATTATATAAAATCTGATCATAAAGTGATTCCCATTTCCGTGGATTTCATCTCTTTTGCAGTTCTAACCCATGAAATCTCTTCTAATTGATACTCAGCTTTATAGAGCATTATTTTGTATTATTTTTGTCTGAACGAAAAATAAATAATGGGTTGATAAACATTTTAAATGGTTTTTCAGCAAAAAATAAGTTTCAGAGTAAGATAAGAATGCAATTTATTTATAATTCTTATAGAAAACAAGAAGCTAAGTATTTTTTAAATCTATCTTATAAAAAACAATATAATCCGATTAATCTAAAATATATTTTGGAGACTTAATTATTTTAGAATTCTAACCTAATATTATACATAATGCTTTCTGTCTATCACGTTTTCTGCTCGGTTTGCAGAAAAATATATTTCTGTGCCGTGCTTTTAATACATATGCATATTTTTTACACACTTTTATTTAACTTCACTTGTTTCATGTTTATAAAGGTCCAATTTTTCAATTGATTTTTATCTCACTTCCTGATGTGCAAGAGTTTTGAAATTTTGTATTAATACATTTTAATTAGATCTTGATTCCATACGAGTGGTGCCATCTAGTAGTGAATTTGAGAAAAAGTTTATTTCTCGATTTCATAATATTTTTAATAATAAATTATAAATTAAAGAAAAAAGATAGAAAATAATTAAAAGGAAAAATCTTTTTAGTGCACTTTAATAAAAGTGTGTTTTTAAAAATTGTTTACATTGCATTTACTTTTATTTGTATATATCTATCTTTCCTTTATATTTATATTTTTGTGCTTGTAGAGTAATTTACAGAGCTTTCTACCATACTTTGTGTTAAGGTTGTTATAACTTACATATTTTGCATTTTACCGTACTCGAGGCTGTTAGTATGGATCAAAACTACTGCTGACTAAATTTCAGGAGGAGAGACGTGGGTAATTTTATAGTCATTTTCTAAAGAACCGAATTATTTGGAAATGCAAAGTATCAAATTTCTTCCATAAGAGATGAAACAGGCTAATTTCTTTGAATAAATCGTTTTAGAGCAAAGAAAGGGGACATGGGACTGTTCACTAAATATATCACTTCATTTCGTCGTCAGGAGTTTTCCTTAATGTCAAACTCCATTTCACATTTTAAAATTGGTTTTACAAATATAAAGAACTCGCAAAAAAAGTTGTCAAATTTAGATACGGTGAACTGAAGCTTGACCAATAGATATTTGTTCATGTTATTTATTTAAACGAAATTATGATGAATATGAAAAAATACATTATGCTGTTTTATATTTAATTTGATTATCAGTAAAGGGAGTTTAGTTTAGTTTAGTTTAGTTACCTTGACGTCCTCTTTTGAATACACATGAGGGATATTTGGAGAGGACTTCGACGCTTTTAAATGCAGTCGGATGACGAGGACGACACCTCACTTTTCAAACCTCCATAGCACAGCAAATGGAAAACGCTTGGTCCCAACCGAAAATACTTTGCAGCTGATATCATTTAAGAGAAGGAGTTTTCAAGTCTGTTTTCCTCACATACAAGTATTTATTGAGATTTTGATGTTCCGGTATTTCTTATTCATTCAATGGTATAAGAAAAAAACTTCATCAACAAAGATTCGGCTGCTACTAATACAAAGCAAGAAGATTTTTTGATATACGGAGGGAAAGCAGATTATTTTTTGTTAGTTTTGTTAGCTCAAGCCTCCCTCATTAAAAATGTTTTGAGATGGGAATTCCATATCTTATCACAATTCAAAACTACATAGTTTGCTTGCTTTATCTAAACGGGATTTGCTTTTTTGTATAAGATCATTCTCAAAACGTTACGCTTCCCCGTAACTGACAGCAATTCCTTATTTGGCATTCCAATCTGCCATTGTCATTGTCTAATTCGAAGTAAACGGTAATAATGCCTAATCCTTATATTATAAAATTAAAAATAAGGAATTTTAATTTTACCGAATAGCTAAATAAGGAATCTTTAAAATATCGCATCATCATACGAATGCGCGCTGACCATTCTTTGCATCGGGGGGAATCCTCTGACTCTTATAGGGGATCGAACCTATGAACTTGAGCATGTGATACCCGTACCTTAACCGCAACACATTGCAAATCGGGAAGAAGATACATAGAATTTTTTGCGAGTTCAAAATGGAGAGTTAACCCTACATACAAATAAATGAGTCTCGTGTTTAAAATAATAAACATCAAGAGATATCATCTCGATTGCAAGCAGCAAAAATTCACACCGATAATGTCGAACCAAGCATATAATTTTTCTCTACTACCTGCTGAATGAAAAGGCGTCTCGATCTTTAATGATTTTCATCTTAAGTACCAAAGTTTCCGTCGGTGCCATAAACTATGTAGTCAAAAAACAATAAAAGCAGCCTGCCATTTTGCTCTCCAGAGAGACTGGGAGGAGGCATTTATTCGACAGTTCTATATAATGCCTAAAATTCCGAGACAATTTCTTACGTTTAAAGAATAAAATAGACCCAACAGGCCAGAATTTCAGTTCTGACAAAACGGGAAAGATTTTAAGCACATATCCAGGTTCTTGGTGGAGATGTGTTTCTTTCGTGATAAATGCTCTTAAGAGCCGCTTTCTATATTTTCTTTCTCCGGAAAATGAAAAGAACGAACATGGCGTATGTAGAAGCAGAAGACAAAGCTTTTATGGGAAGTTTCTTCTCAAGCAAAAGAATTACTTAAAGTGAAAATGAGAAATATTTATAGAGAAAGAGATGTACAATCGTTGATATAGATATATAAGTCTCTCGCCTTCTGAAAAGAGCATTCCTTAAGGCCTAGTTATGGGCTCCCTTTGGGCCTCCAAAACTGTTTGATGCGTTGTATTACGCAGACATTATTTAATAGGAAACGTTTTGAGGTAACACTCGCACATTTTTATTATCTATATTTTTTCCAACTATGATTCATTTCTATGACTTATCTAAAAATATCTTAACGTCCATTTTAAAATAATCTAGAGAATTTTCATTTTTGATAAAGTCTGATCTGACACGAACCTGACATTTAACCCTCTAG
Organism: Araneus ventricosus; assembly: GCA_013235015.1. Classification (NCBI taxonomy): domain Eukaryota; kingdom Metazoa; phylum Arthropoda; class Arachnida; order Araneae; family Araneidae; genus Araneus; species Araneus ventricosus. The sequence goes on along the minus strand of BGPR01000054.1, from coordinate 1,364,595 downwards.
CTGCGTATCCTGCAACTTTTGCAGGCTGGTGGGTTCAGATTATAATGTTATAGCGGCTTCGGGCTGGAGGGTTCCAAGTTCGAAACCCAATTCCACTTGTAGTAGGCCTGTTGCACGTTAAATCCATCATACGTAGGGACCCAAACGTCCTCCCGCTGGTGTGGTGAGGATGTTTGGAGAGGAGGTGCCAGTTCAGGTCATCTGACAGAGGTTCAAAATTACGAGGTACGTCCCAAAATAGTCCTCGCGTTACTTCAAAACGGGACTTTAATATAACTTAGCTTATACTATAATAGCGCTGCGTATAAATAGCACTTGTCTTCATTGCAATAGTATTTGACGGTATTTACAAAAGTTACTTCTAAATGGCAATTAGAAAAAGTCTAGTTGGAGGGTTGAAATCTAGGCCTAAGTTAGGAAATTCATCCTCCGATTCTGCTGTGCCGGATGCCAATCCAGAGCATTTCCAACTTGATAGACCCTCCCTGTCGCTGCCAAGAACGACACGAAATTCTTTCCATCTTGATGAATCCAGCGAATCCTGGCTCAAACACATGTTACTCTATTGACAGTAAATTCTTCATAAACGTTTCTGACTTGTATGTTAAATTAACCTTCCCTTTTGACCCAACAAGAAGACTACTGAGGACGAAACACGGGACAAAACTTGAGCTGTATCAAATTTCATGAAAATCTTCGGATGGAGGTGTGAATTTTACGTGATGTTAATGTTCCTAATCCCTAAGTATTATATTCCTAGAAGGACATACATCAGCAAACAGAGCACAGAAGCTTGGATCTGTGCTTTGCCTCATGGATTGAGGATGCTGCCTACAACTCCTCGATGATTCATTTTACTCCCTCACTTGGGGCCATATGGTGAAAAAAACCTCAATTGTCTACCCAAAGATCCAATGCAGGATCTTTTAGTATCTTAAGTTACATACATAGAGCAGCTTACGAATAAATCACATGAGTTTCAAAATATACGAAGTTATACAAAAATGTTTTGCATATTATTCTTCCACAGTTTTCCAAAAGCGAAGGCATTCCTGTCTAATCTCTATCTCCCTGTCTACCTTCTTAAATTCTAGTCTAAAGCTTTAAGCATTCTTTAAAAAACTAAGCAACATTTTCGAGGTAGATGCCTTAAGGTTGTCTTCGACATTTAAAAGAAAACTATACATCACATCACTCCCTAAAGATTTTCTACATTTATTGTGGAAATGAAACAACTTCCGAAACCCACGAGTAAATCTAGTATATTGTTTATAAAGGCGAAGAAGATTTCTTTGAAACCACTCAAATCGTGGTCTGTGACAAGAAGGAAGATTACCGTCATCCACCATCCTTGCCTCTTTGTATTTAAATGCATCAGAAAAATACAGATACAGGGGACTCAAAAATCATCTGCAGTGATTGATGGATTTCTTTCGCTATCAATTTTCTCTTATCCAGACGTTACCGCTTTTTCTTTTCCTATTCTGTTGTTTCTACGACGTTCTGTAAGCGACAGTTGTGGACGAAAGAAAGATCGTGTGCTATGGGAACGTAAAGCTGATCTGTATCGATTTAGTCTGAAGTTGAGTTTTCTCTACTAGAACCTTTTCCTCTCAGGTTTTACTCTCTTAGTGAGATTTTTTTGTTTTGTTTCACTTGTGGTTTCTTTTATCCATATTCGCGTGATGTTTGTTCCATTCTGGGCTGTTTTGCGCTTTTATTCAGTTATTCAGATATGAAAATCGGAAAAAAATGAAAGAACCTTATTTGACGGTTCTAGGAAATAAAAACTCGAGAAAACCTGTTACAGAGCATAAATTTATTTTCTCTCATAGCTCTAAGACATGAATTCTTAAAATTTGTGTCTCGACCTCAGATGAGGTCACGAAATTTCGTACGGCTCTCATCGATCTTTGTCTGCCCATGTTCTATCAGTGTCTTTAATAACAACTTTATCCTATCTAGTGCAGTTCTTTTAATTCGGGAATTTTATAATTGTATGTCAATTTTAATCGCATACACATGGTACATGGAACTATAATTACAATATTTTACATTATAAATTTGATCATTTATACGGATTAAAAGGAATTGTAATTCGAATTCTTTTCACTTCAAATCTGAAACTTCACACTTGGTACATGGAACTATAATTCGAATATTTTGCATTATAAATTTGATACTTGATACTTGGTAAAAGGAATCATAAGTCTTCACACTATAAATTTGATAACTTACATTTGGTAAATGGTACTATAATTCGAGTATTTTGCATTATAAATTTGATACTTTATACTTGGTAAAAGGAATTATAAGTCTTTACACTATAAATTTGATACCTTACACTTGTAAAACGGTACTATAATTCGAGTATTTTGTATTATAAATTTGATACTTTATACTTGGTAAAAGGAATCATAAGTCTTCACACTATAAATTTGATAACTTACACTTGGTAAATGGTACTATAATTCGAGTATTTTGCATTATAAATTTGATACTTACCTTGTAAAAGGAATTATAATTCAAATTCTTTGCACTGCAAATTTTATTCTTTACACTTGATATATGGTACTATAATTCCAAAATTGCTCATCTTTTTTTACTTGAGTTCTAAAATATTACCTGAAAAAGTTCAATTTTTTATGACTTAAAACTTTTCTTAATAATTTAAAAATATTCATTCCCCAAGACACTAATTCTATCATATAATCACGCTAATAGGGTAAAAATAATAACATTTAGTTTGAAAAATTCAAAAAGAGGTTAGAAAAAGAAACCTATTAATCTTGTTTCATTGTGATTAGTCTGCATTCATAAAAGTTCATAGAAAATTGGTAGTAATATACGCTTGGATATTCAATCACAAAAGCGTAAAGACAAAAATTCCTCACGCTTTGCAAAAAATCTCTTTTCCATGTTTCTAAAGCTAAACAGACCTAATACATAAAACTTGAGCAGAAAACAGCTTAATAACAAAATTTAACGATCCAGGCGTAAGCATCTGTGCATTCCTGTAAGGTAATCTAAAAATAGTTAAAGCAAAGTTCTACACCCTTTTTCCACATCAATATTTTTTGTAAGGAAATTCATAACAAGTAGTACTTGCCTTTTATGACCTCTGATCCAATAAATTTTGCCATAAAGAAAATACTTAAACATACTACCCAATTATATTGCTGTACTAAAGCATTATCAATCTGCGATTTTTACTTAACATGGATGGAATTAATTTTAGCCTTCCTTATAAAACAGACTTGAATAATTTATGTTCTACAATGCCCAGTTAGCTATTTTACTTCAGCAAAAAAAATCATCGTGTTTAGCAAGAAAATTATAAGAACAGATTAGAGAAATAAATTTAATGAAAAAATAAACGGACACACTTCACATTCATCTAGTTGGTTATATAAATATATATACATAAAACCAACTAGATGAATGTGAAGAGTGTCCGTTATATATATATATATGTAATAATCTCACTTAATTTTATTTCAAATTCTAATATTATTTATTTTAAAGTCTTAATGTATTCCAAAATCACTTTTCCTAAACTCCAGTTTCGTTCTATTTCCCGAGCTGGAGGTATATTAAATCTCTCGTCTTGGCATATTTATTACTAAAAGAATATTTTAATCGTTTCCACGCGCGCTTGCAAATCGCGAAATCAGCGACTCCTTGACGCCATGCATCTTCCCTAAAACGCTTACGTAATTTATTAAAAATAGCCAATATTCCCTTCACTTTGATCACGTGTTATATTGTTATTCCCTTATCTGAGAGAATCGGGGATTTTCTGTACACTTTTACTTAAAACTTCAACTAAGATGTTGGTATGTCCGCCACTCTCCAAAATATTTTTATAATAAAGCAAATTGGTTAACAACTCGGCTGTTTTATGACTGCAACAACGAAAACATTATATATATATATAAGCTCTGAATCCATAATTAAGTAACACTTCTGAACCATATCAAAAAGATAATTATCTTAAAAATTCTAAAGGAAAAATTATTTGAAAGAGACACATGATAGCGTCTAAAACCTCCGTAAAGTTTGAAGCTAAACAGACTTAACGTTGGTTCTTTTCTTTCTGGGTATAAATTAAAAACTCTCATAAGAACCAAGCTAATTATTTTCAAGCATTTTAACTAGTGTAGAGCAGGTTTTCTTAAAATATAGATCCCTACCCCAGTTGGGGTCTGAAAAGCACTGAAAACGTCTGCATCTGTCAGACAGTACAACATTAAGAAAGAAATAAAGAATCTAAAAAATGGCGTAGTTTAAATAATAAGCATTTAAATAATGTTTTTAAAAAACTGCCTTAATGAGTGAGCAAAAAAGAAAAAAAAATGAATTTTTTATCAGAAATATGGAGCTCAAAACAAAACAGTAAAAATGAGACGCTGATATAAATTCTCTACCCTAAGTAAATTAGAATTAATTTTCAGCACATTTATAACTTATCTTTAAATTTTAATGAAATTTTAGGAATTTTCTTTCTAAGATGTCGATCATGGGTTATTTTCTTTAAAAATTGTGTTCAGCGCCTTATGCTTTTACGATTTTATCGCCATTCATGTTTTTTTAGCTAAAAGTAAGGATCTTCCACTTTTTAGTACACTATCTAAATGTGTGGTATAATAAATTATTGTCTATTTTTTAGTCTTTAATATATTTCATAAATCATTATTATAAATATTATGGAGACTTGAATTCAAATTTTTTTCTCAAATTCACCACTAGATGGCGCATCACATGTAGAATCAAAACTTGATTAAAATTAATCGATTAAATTATTATTAATTTATAAAAATATTAAAATATTGTAATGTGATCATGGACACGGAACTGTACAAAACAACATTCTAGTTAATCGGGAAGTCAGCGAAAAACCAGTTATTAAATTCCATCGTTACAAGCAAAAAAGAAGTGAATTGTATTAAAAAAATGTGTAATAAATTAGCCTACGAGCTTCTAGAAGCATGTAAAATAAGTTAAAAGCACTTACTAAAATGAAAGTCTGTTGAAAATCACTCGCGTAATAATAAAAATCTCAAGTTTCAATTTTTTTTAATTTCTGATATCAGACACACAAAGTAAGCCGTTAAACTAGAAATCTCGAGAAAATGGCAACAAGAATGAAAAAAGGGTAGAAGCTCAAATTCCCCCGTTAAATTGCACTACATCAGTAAATCTTAAAAATTTCAACGGACTTAATTGAAATAATTTGAGTTCTTCTGGTAATCTCATTTTTCGTCTACGGTTAATTGGATGATTCTTGTTATTTTCGCAAAATGGACAAAAATATGTAATAAAAAATAAAAACAAGTAAATATAATAAAGCAACAAAAAGTGCCATTTTAACAACAAGTTTCCTATCTTCATCTCCCAGGCGTTAACGGCAATTTTATTTAAACAACAAATATTAAATTTCGTGTACAACTCAACATAAACCTTTTTTATCCCTGTTGAATGATACCGCTGATAAACTTAAAACAAAATTGCAAATTTCAAGTTTAGTGTAATTTCTGAATAGAGTATAATTTCTTTAAACAAAACAAACATATTTGAAATACTACATGAAAATTTAATTAATCAAGAAACAAGAGTAATTCTGATTCAAAGCATTCTTTTGGATTTTCTTCTTCAGAAAACATTTTGTAGTATTTCATATTTCATCAAGTTCTAAATTTGAACCAATACATTAGCATTTTAACAACAGAAATTATAATTTACTTAAGTAGATTGCTTTCTTATCTAAAAAGTAGATTTTGAGAAAATATTTGCATAGCAAAAATTTGCAAGAATTGCTTCGGAATTGTTCTGTAATATCGTTTAAATGAAAATAAACTTAAGGAAGCTATAAGTTAAACTAATTTTCCAAATCGGAAAAGATTATCTCAAAAAATATAAACATTAATTAAGTAAAGAACTACTTTAAAATATGTTATTTATTAATTTTTTTTATTTGCAATGACAAAATTTATTATCCAAAAATCGGACATTATAAAACTTCCAGCGTTATTTTGATCATAACCAAAAAATAACTATGTCATTAAAAAGCATGGTTTGATTTGCTTCTAATCTTTATGTACGTAATTCGATATTTTATCAGGTTACAGCGAATTCTGACAAATCAAGTTTTGTATTCTGTTTTTATGGAAGTCTTCAGCATTTTATTCATAGTAATTAAATATTCAGCATAAATTGAATAATTTAAGCATAATTTGATTCTTCTTTTTCAATCCCTTCTTGGTCGGCGTCGCACGTCATACGTTCGGCTTTTTTGTGCCCGTACGGTCGGCGTCACATGTCATGCGACGAAGAGAAAAATTGCATCATTGAAAGTAAATTCGTCACTACTTATGCGTCTATTGAGCGATTATTTTTTGTATTTCTGAATAAGCAATAAAATAATCGACAATAAATTATTTCATTGTGGTTTTTACTCTCTTATGATCAAGAAAGAATGTAAAGCTGTTACATAGTAAGGTAGTAAAACCATTTTTTAAAAAAAAAAAAATTAATATCATTAATAATTCTTTTTATGCAGATATTTATCTCAAATACCTTAAAGCAATAGATATGAAAAATACACAATCAGAGAGTATTTTGTTTTAATTTAAAACTTGGGTGCATTGCAGGAAAACTGGAGATCCGTAAACGGGATATCACAGGTATAACCACTAGCAGGTCAAGCAAAAACTGCTTACTGATAAAAATATTTTGCAGTTTCGAATTCAGGATAGAACATATATTGATTTTCAGAAATAGAAAAAATACTTTGGGGGGGGGTGAAATTCGAAAAAAGATACGACCAAGAAGTGCTCAATAACATTATTGCGACACAATTTCTTATCGTCATTGAAAATAAGATATTATAAAAGTCCTAATAGCTCCGAGATAGGGAAAATATGAGTGCAACGCTAACGACATTACGTCTGATATAGTTTATTATCATTATTACTATACAATATTTAATTTGACAGTGAGATGCTAACAAATAGTTGAAGTATAAAACATTAAGGGCATTTTTCCTAGCTGCATTAGTACTGTAACCTCCAAGTGTCAAAGCTGTTAATTTCCTGCACTTCATAAAACATTTTAAACGCAGCACTAATAACTTTTACCGTGACATATTTAATTTTTCACACAAACTCCTCAACATGACAATGAACCTCCTAACAAACTGTTGAAGTGTAAAACTAAATGATGTCTCCATAAATTGCTTCAACACGATGACCTCCAAATGACAAAACTGTTAATTTCCTATGCATCGAAAAATTATTTTTTTTCGAAGTACTTTCGCAGAAAAATTCGCTCTTCTAACATCGGCCTGAAAGAATTAAGCTTCTTCTGCATCATGAAGCAAATTACCCGACGGCATTAAATCTCATCGACACAAAATGAAAACTGAAAGAAAATAACTTAATTTACGACGCCACTCATGCTAGAATTTGCATTGAAAGAAATCGGGTCTTTTGTCTGGAGGTAAAGAGATGATTTGCTTTCTTGAGGGTAATCTTTCACGTTCGCAACTGGAAATGTGTCAAGAATTTGAAGTGTGTTCTTAAACGTTAATTTACCCAACAATTAATCTCATTTTCTTTCCACTGTTATCTGTTATTTCCATAAAATGTTAGAAGCTTCTACCTTAAATTAAAAAATTCGAAACATTGATGCCAATCATTTATTAAGAGATAAAATATGGATGGCGTTTCAGCTGTGAATCCAGTAAAAATAAACTTTTACGTCTGAAACTGGAAAATTTTAGTGTATTTCAAGTATGTTCTTAAACGTTGATTTTTCCTAAAAATCATCATATTTTCTTTACACTGTTATCTGTCAATTCTGACAGTTTCTTCCTTACATAGAAAAATGCATAGTGTTCACGAATTGTTTATTAATATTTAAAATACATTGCACTTTTTTAAGCTGTACATGCAATGAGGGTAGTATTTAAGGTTGTAGTGTATTAGTAGGGTGGAAATGTGTCAAGAGTTTCAAGTGCGCTCTTAAATTTTGATTTATCCAGCGACGATTTCCAATTTCTTTCCATTGATATCTGTAATTTCCACAAAATTCTAGAAGTTTATCTCTGAAATTGGAAAAATCCGAAATATTCATGCCAATCATTTATTAAAAGTTAAAATATGGATGAGGTTAAAGCTGCGAAGGGAATGAAGAGAATTTGTAACTGGAAATGTGTCAGGGATCTCAAATGTGCTCTTAAACGTTGATTTTTCTAGCAACTCATTTTATTTTCTTTCCACTGTAATCGGTCAATTCCAGATAATTCTGGAAGTTTCTTCTTTATATTGAAAATTCCGAAGTGTTGATACCAATCATTTATTAACAGATAAAATACAGTACTTATGTATTTAATCTGTGAATACAATTTGGGTAATATTTCACGATTGTAACTGGATACCTGCCAAGTGTTTCTCTTAACGTTGTGTGTGCTCTTAAACGTTGATTCATCTAGCAACTTCTTGTTTTCTCTTCCTATTGTTTCCTGCAAATTCTAGAAGTTTTTAGAATATACATTACGTTATTTCTTTCTTTAATTAAAAAAATCCGAAATATTGATACCAGGGATTTATTAAGAGATAAAATGCAGTGCATCTTTGAGCTGTGAAAGTGATTATTTTCCTTTTAATTCTTTCAGCAATTCATTTCCTTTTTCCCTTAAGTAACTAAGCTATTTTAGATTATGTGAATTGTATTTGCAGTGAAACAAATCAGATGTTTTGTTCGGAGGTAAGGAAATCATTTCCTTTCGTGAAAGTAAACCTTAGCAAATAAAACTAAAAATGCGTCTGGAGTTTTAACTTGAAACATTTATTTATCTAGAAACTAATCGCATTTTCTTTCTGTTTTTCTGTAAATTCTAGAAGTTTCTGGACGATAAGCAGCATGGTTTCATTCTGATATTAAAAACTCGAAACATTGGTGCTTATTGTACATTAAGAGATAACATGCAAATGATGTTTAAAACCTGAATGCAAGATTTTTGTCTAAATAAAGATGTTCATCTAAATCTGCATTTAAATCATAATTAACCCTTCGAGGGTGGACTCACGATTAAAGCTACGATCAGCTGACACACTCGTGTGACAGTCGTCTTCAAAGGGTTAATAGCACACATCCACACTAGTATTTGCAGTAAAACAGATCAGATCTTAAATATTCATTTCAAGATGATTTTAAATATAATTAATAGTATTTTCAAAATTCCTTACAGAAAATCAAAAGAATGAATACATCATTATTTATTTAATAGCAAAAAAATTATTACTTGAATAAGTAAAGACATACTGACTGCACCATACTTTTAAGGGCGTTTATTTAATAGAAATAATGCATTTAAGAACATAAAATTTAAATAAAAAAAGATTTTACGAATTTTACTATTGCGCACTTTCGTTAGCTTTGTTCAGTAATACTACAACTGAAATTATATTCAATATTTCTGTCTCTTTTTTCATACTAAATGCTATGTTAAACAAAACCCTACTATTAAGAAGGAAACACTTATAGTGTTTAAGAAAAATTTATTCATTCCTCGAAATAAATAGAAACGTGCCCAATTTACAGAAATTCGCTTATCCCAAAACTCCATTCAAAGTTAAATCAGTCTTCTGTTTATTGAAAATGAATGAGAACTCTAACGGAAAGTTACAGTTTTTCACAAAAATTTAGTTCTATGGAATACCACTAAAAAGGAAAACATTTTTCAATCTGAAAGAAATATAACACGTTATTTTGTACTTGAAAAGTTCAATTCCCTCTTTTCAATATTTTCCTACAGAAAAAAAGAAGAAGAAAAAAAAGGAGTTTCTTTGTGATTTTGGAAAGATTATTTCTTAAAAATTCAACACCCTGAAGCAACATGGCTCCTCTGACTAAAACCAAGTAATACAAGGTGTTGTGTTTAAAATCTCTAATTCTGCCAAGTCAGATGTTTGCGCGGTGGTGGTTTTAATTCCACTTGGTCTAGCCTACCTAGTCAAGGACTCATAATACAAGGGAAGTATGTAATTGTGGCATCTTCTTTTGGCCAAAACTACCGTAGAACACAGAAGTTAGAAGTCCCAGTATATGGGGTATATATTGTCCTCCCGGAGGACTTTCCTCGGGATTGAGCACAATATTGAGCCCAAAATATGTGTTTCGCTTGGGAGAAAACCAGGAATCCCTAAAGCAGCCAGCATGACTGCAGCAAGCAATTCATTTCTAAAGCTGGCACCATTCTATCAGTTTTTGAATAATGCTGGTTAAGGACACGGTCAGATGATGGAACCCTTAACCTCCTTCTTGTGCCTCGGCCATGTCTTGTCTTAATCCACTAGGCCACTGGTTGACACAGATGTTTAGGAGATGTTTCTATGTTTTTTGCCAAATTGATTGATCTCTCTTAATTCGTTAATTTATTCGATGCTTTCAAGTTATTCCTGAGTAGAAAATGTCAAACACAAAGTCAAATTTTATAAGAAAAAACTTGGGTAGTGGCGTAGGCCATATATTTTATCTCCATGGTAGTGCTAGATATTGTACATACATTTACTTGTGAACGTATTGACTAATTAGATCGATTCACTGATACAGTCATTCTTTTGCCTTCACTCACCTCCTCACATGTATTTATTCTTCCTTACTTTGGCGAATTTTGTTAAAGTCAACATTTTCATATTAAGCATCTTGTATAAACTAATCGGAAGTATACGTATCATTGAACTTCTTTTATATACAATACAAATAATAAAGTATTAATTAGTTTACTTACAATAACAACCAAGGCAAGTCTGAAAATTGATTGTATAATGAAAAATCAGCATATTTCATGTCTTTAAGACTATAAATGGCAAAAATTGAATCCACATCTATTCACAGCCACGCAAAAGTACCCGCTTGCAAGTTTAATAAGCATAAATTTAGTCCATGCCTCAGAACCATTCAATCGTGTACATTCAAGTATCACAATTTTCAACTCTGACGATGTCTTCTCGATGATCTCTTACAAGTTTAATAATAAATTTAGTCCATGCCTCAGAACCATACAGCTGTGTATTTAAATATCAGAAATTTTCAACTCTGACAATCTCTTCTCGAGCATCGCCTTCAAGTTTAATATGCAATTTAGTCCAAGACTCAGAGCCATACAGTCGTGTACATTCAAATATCACAAATTTTCAACTCGGGCGATCCCTTTCCGAGCATCTCTTATAAGTTAAATAATAAATTTAATCCATGCTCCAGAACTATACAGTCGTGTATTTTCAAGCATCACAAATTTTCTACTCAGACGATCTCTTCTCGGGCATAAACAAATCCGCCTGTCTCCTATTCCCGAGTTTCTCTCGTGTATGAGCGTTAAGGGGATAAGTCAAAAACAACTCATTCGATTTCTGTTGAAACTGTGCCAAGTAGAAGAAAAGTAAAAATAAGTTTGTACTGCTTTCCTTCTCTCTTGTTTCTTGTTCACTGTTTCTGTCACTTTTGGTTTTAATCTTAATCATTTGCACCAGACAAAAACATTTTTCTGATAAATTATGGTTACTTTCTTTGTGTTTGACATGAAATTTATTAGCTACTTTTGCATGCAAGCATTTAATTCATTTTAGTCCAGTTTATGCATTCAAAATCACCACACACGAAGGTTTTAAGGAAATATATTTCACTTAAAAAGAGCGTGTTAAACAGAAGTGATGAATTACCTTTCGAGGCAGTGCGTGTAAATACATTTTTAAATCTCTTCATAATTATAATTTCCTTTGATGATCATTAATTTTTAATCATTAGGAGAAATAATCTCATAAAAACTTACTAGAGGATAATAATGTTAAACAATAGCAAAAAAATGAATATGAACGCTATATCATGATTAAACGCGCAGTTACTTTCAGGAAGTATTCAGTAAACAAGCAAATTTTCTTTAAATATTTATTAATTTTCAAGGTAATTAAGGCAATTATCATTAAGAATTATCTGTATGGTGTAATTTTTTGAAATTAACTTTTGTAAGTATCCGGCTTTGCTTATATGTATGTTCATCGTAATCTAATAAAAGCTTCAAACTGCTCGCAAACATCAGACAATTTTTTCGTATTATTTTATCCCTGTAGACGTCAAAAACTAATAGATTTAAAGATGGAATCAATTCAAGTGGCGTCACAGTCATATGAAAAATGTAACAGCGTATATTCCACGCCAAATCAAACGCATGCTGTGTTGTGATGTCACATCTTTTTTATTTTCTCTTATATGAAATATAGAAAGAGAAAAAGTCCGCTAATCGCTGAAAAATTTGACTTCCAGATATTGGGGAGTTTTTAGGTATTAGGCCTTTCTGAATCCGAAAAAAAAAACAATATCTGAAAGGATGTCTGTCTGTCTGTGAACACGATAATTCAAAACTCAGAAAGATAGATGAATGAAATTTGATCTGGAATTATGT
>BGPR01000054.1:1322861-1352122 GCA_013235015.1 Araneus ventricosus | reverse complement strand
TAGATGAATGAAATTTGATCTGGAATTATGTCTGTCTGTCTGTGAAAAAGATAACTCAAAAAGCAGAAAGATAGATGAATGAAATTTAATCTGGAATTATGTCTGTCTGTCTGTGAACAAGATAACTCAAAACGTAGGAAAACCGATGAATGAAATTTGATATAATGGTCTTTATACAGAAATTGTAGACATCTATCAGATGTTGGACGATATCTGTCTACGGGATGTCTCTCTGTCCCTCAATGTGCATGTTTACTCGATCACTCAAAAACGCAAGGACTCAGATAGATTTATTTATTTATTTGCCCACGCAGGCGTAGCCTACCCAGAGGGTGTAAGGCACTGACCCGGGCGGCGGGGAGTACAAGCAACATCAAAACAGAAAAAAAATCACAACATATTACAATACTGAATTACAGTGTATGCAAATAGATGACACTCAGATAGATGAAATTTGGCATAGGATGATATCACCAGAATTGTCGATACAACATCAAATTTTGAACCTAATCCGTCTTCGGGTAGACTATCTGCCAGTATGTTTATTCGTGTATACGTGGACGCAACAAGCCCGATGTTTTTTTTTTTTAATAGGGCTTTTACACCAAAATTGTAGATTTTGGACCAGATAAGTCAACGGTAAGAGTCACTTTTTTAAAATGCATACTCAATGCTCTCCACTGAAACTAAACACGAAAGAGCCATATTGTAAAATCATATGATAAAGTCGAGAGGAGAATACTCACGCTGATTTTTACTGCAAGATGAGCAATGGTTTACAAAATAAATCGAAGCAGCGCAGTTGACATGTGCCACTTGAGCTGGAATTTTTTCCATTGATTATAAAAGAACAAATTATAAATTCTAAAATGTTGTCGCTTAACAAGCAATGCCACCTATCTCAATTTTTCAGTTTCAAAGAGGAAAAAATTTCAGAGATATTCGTTATTGGTTGCTAAAAATTCATTTTTCCTTCCTCTTTGAAATTTTGAAAAATTGAGATGGTTGATGTTGCTTGTTAAGAGGCAATGCGGAGTTACAACCTATAAAATTTGAATAGTTAAAAATATTTTCTCGATTCAAAAAAAAAGTTAAGTCAAAACATAAAGTTTAATGATTCGTGTAAGCTACTTCTTTAAGCATGTTTTATGAATTATTAAAGGAAAATATATCTTACAATGCATAGCATAGCTTTAGTGTAACTGCTTCTTAGAATTTCTTCAGTAAGTACTGAAATAACACTCAAGCTGTAATTGCCTATCTTCTAGATTCTACATTATTTTTAAGCAGTTTTCAGTTATAGTTTCTACAGTGTTTAGTGAAATCCTATTTTGCATTCTAATTGCATGCTCTCATTTTTGCATTTTTTAATTCGTAAAATTACATTCTTTTTTTAAATGTTGTCTTCTGATTTTTCTGCACATGCCTTTATTTGCATCATTAAAGCCTTTTTTAAAAAATTGCTTCTAGGTGTTCATTTCCCCTATCAAAGTAGTTTTGTGCCAACTTTGGGAACTTTAGGTAAGAAAACTTTAGGTAATTAGGTAAGAAAAGTTCTATTTAAGAAACAATTGCTCCTAAATTTTTTGGCCCCTTCTAAAATAATTTTTTGTCAAGGTTAGCATAGTCCTAGGTAAGAAAAGTTTCTTTTAAAAAAATTACAACCATTTGTTCTTGCTTCTTTTCAATGAATTTTTGTGCCATATATAGTAGTTCTTGGTAACTAGGTAAGAAAGCTTTACTTAAAAAAATATTCTTGGTTATTCTGTCTTCGACAAAACTATTTAGTACAAAATTTGCAGTTCTAGGTAAGGAAGCTCAAGATCACTAGGTAAGAAAAAAAATTCTAATAAAATTGTGAGTTCGATTTTATTTTTAAATCTTTTCGAAAAATTTTTAGGACATATTTTGGAACTTTAAATAAGAAAGTTAGAAGTCACTAGGTAAGAAAAGGTTTTTAACAACTGCTTTACATTATTCATTCTTCTCTTTTTTAAAAATTAACATTCTGCCAAATCTGTCACATAGTTATATTTCTATATAACTGTATGCCTATTCAATTTATATTCATATTTGAGCAGTAATATTAGGAACAAAATATGAATAGATTTATAAAAACTATTAATGCGGTTTCTTCTGTAATCAGGCCACAATTGCAATGCAAAGCATCCACATTTCATCACTCTTTATTATGTTTAGTAAAAGTGCACATTAAGTCTTCCTGAATGGGTGAAACGTCTTGGTATGTTTTTGAGAGTGGGATGTTGATTTAGGTGTCTGTATGTCAAAATTACGAGGTCCATCTTGAAACGTAACTTCTATACATTGCACGAATAAAACTATCAATATAGAGAGTGCGGTAGCCTACTGAAAAAAAATGTATGTTTCAAGTCTTCGCTTAGTAAATTTGAGCCAAAAAAGCTTCGAAGTAGTTTGTGCCAACCTTGAGAACTTTAGGTAAGAACTTTAGAAAATGGATTAAAAAATCGCTCCTAAACTGTTTGTCCTCTTCTAAAGTAATTTTCTGTCAACGTTTGAGTATAGTCTTAGGTAAGAAAAGATTCTTTAAAAAAATTACAATCATTTGTTTCTACTCCTTTCCAGCGAATTTTTGAACCAAATTCAGATGAGCACGTTATAACTCTCAATAATCATCCCTTCGGAGCGGCGTGAAGACTTTCAAAGTAGGATTGCAGTATCCTTTTCTGGCACATTTCCATTCTGCAAAATAGCGAGTTCCGTCTCTAATAGTCATTGTCTAAATTAGAGAAGAAATCTCCTTTAACAAATCACATCAAGTCGCCTTTTCTTGCAACATTTTGGCTCAATGAAAACTTCTGAAAGCATAGCCCATATTAAATATAAAGAGAAAAATACCAAACTTTTTACATGATGAAAAACACAAATAACGAACATGAAAATTACCATTTTTGAAATAACTCACCAATTTCCTTCAGTTGCTGTATAGAAAACTTGCCCTTACATTTAAAAAATTATCTCATCATGTTAATAAAAGACTGACAAGATGATCATGCATTCTCATAATGACTTCATTAAATTTCATTGTATCGTGACATACCAGCTACTTATTTCTGCATAATCTTTCCCGTGAGGCACTTAAAAGAAGGAAACAGAAATAAAAGGATCGCAGATCATGAATGAAAATAAAAGTTTCAGTTCTGGCTTTGATTTTAAGACACCTTGATTGGGAAGTGCTTTCTTGCGACATTTTGGCTCTATGAAAACTTTTGAAAGAATGGCCCGCATTAAATATAAAGAGATAAATACGAAAACTTAAGCAGAACGAACATAAAGTAACTCAACACTTCCCTCAGTTACTGTGTAGAAAACTTGTCCTCACATTAAAAAAAAGACCTCATCACGTCAATAAAAGACTGACAAGATGATTATACCTTATCATAATGAATTCATTAATTTTCAATGTATCGTGGCATACCAGCTACTTATCTATGTGCAGTTTCTCCGGTGAGGCACTTAAAAGAAGGAAACAAGAATGAAGAGGTCGGTCGATCTTGAATGAAAATTAAAACCAATTCTGGCTTTGATTTTAAGAGGCCTTGTGGGAAAAGCGTTTTCTTGCGACATTTTGGCTCTGTGAAAACTTCTAAAAGCAAGTCCCGTATTAAATGTCAAAAGAAAATGCGAAAATTTATCCAAAATTAACATGAAGTAACTCAAAACTTCCTTCAGTTACTGTGTAGAAAACTTGCCCTAAGAATAAAAAAATGACCTCATCATGTTAATAAAAGAAGACTGACAAGATGATCACATACAGTTTCATAATGAGTTCATTAAATTGCATTGCATCGTGGCATACTGGCTACTTATCTCTGCATAATTTCTCAGGTGAGGCACTTGAAAGAAGGCAATAAAAATAAAGGGGTCGGTCGATCTTGAATGAAAATGAAAGCTTCAGTTCTGGCTTTGATTTTAAGAAGCCTTGTAGGGAAGCTTTATAGAAGATCGATCGTCCAGCGAGGTGAAACGGTAAATTGAAAGGCGCATGCAAAACCTATAATCCCATTTTCGCTATCAGAGAATAGGATTTTAGCATTTTACCCTTTCTGCTTGCTGCTTTCTCTGTGAAATAACGGGTGAAAATCCACGATGAATCCAAGCTTTTAATTCTCTCTGGGAAATTAAATTGATCCGAGAAATTGAATAGAATTGGGTTATTTCTGAAAACGACTTTGCTTTCAAGAAAAAATGAGTCGTGTTCAAAAGCATAGAATTAAAAAATAAAGAAAATTTTAAATAAAAACTCTGAAAATGGATGCAGGACTTCTTGCGTTTTATGCGACAACTTAATTCAGAATTTAGATTCATTTTAAATCCCATTTAAAAATGATCTTTGCATTTAATTCTTTCTGTGATTCTGAAATATTTTTAAATTTGTCATGGCATGATCTTCCTTAAAGACTAGCTATTTCAGCTCATGATTTGACGAAATTTCAGAAACATTTTTCTGGAGAAATATGGTTATGGCATTATATGTTATATTTTCAAAAACATTTAATAATAATTAACTTTAAAACTGCAGGCAGCAACAATGTGGAATTTGTACAACATAAAGATAAAGAAAATGACTTACTTATATATAATGAATCAATTATAAGACAGTTGTGTTTTTCTCAAAGGTCAAGTGACTACGCATGCAGGTCATTCCAGCTATAATTCTAACATTGGCAAATAACCGTAGTTCTGAATTTCATTCAAAAGTTCCTAATGATAGTTGTAATAATATTTTTAAGCTTCTTATTTTTAAAAGGAATAAAATCATCCATCCAATGAAATTTTGCTAAACTTGCAAAATATTTCAGCTGATAAGAAATCCAAAGGATGGAAAATTTTAAAATTAACTCTTTGTTTATCTGTTATTTTAGCTCATTTTTATCATTTGATACGCTCCCCCCGGGTTTGCGGCACCGCGAGTTCACGGATGAGAAGCCGCCGGATAAGAAAGCGGGTTCTCGCTTCCCCTGGGAGTACAGTAAGGGGGGCTTTGGGTCCCTCCACCAGTGATAGTACGTACCTCTTACGGGAGGGATCGGGCCATGGCAGGTGATGGCTACTAGGACTTCGGCCTCAGTACTCGAGCTATTGCAGCGGCTGTCATTCAGAAGACCTGGATGCCAAGGCAGGGAGGGGGATCAGGTTTTCAGGTTATCATTTGAAACGATCCCACCAGAGGGAAACCTCAAATATGGAGATGAGAAACTGCTATATACGTAAAAAGGGTCTCGCTTCCTAGGTAGGTACAAAAATGGTGTGGGGTTGAACTACCTCCTCACCGTTGACGGGTCGTACCTCTGAGAGGTCGCAGCCTGTACCGCCGGTAATTGAGGATATAATGCGTCGGTCACAGTGCCCGAATTACGCTGCAGATTACCCAGCACGCCTATGCTGGTCTCGTTGTGGTTATCATTTGAAAAAACATCAGAAAAAACAAAGATTTAAAGACGTGGAGGGTCCCTCCATCCCATGATTGGTATAAGCGGAGCAGTCCTGGTGGCTCCATTGGCCTTGCCTGTGACAGAGCCGACCAGACGGCGCTGTCCAGATTTGTCAGCGGTCACCTGAGGAGTTGCTCCTTCAGCCACGGTAACAAAGTTTTTTCCGGTCTGCGCAAAGTGTGGAGTAGCGAGTGCGTCCCCAGAGCACATCCTCTCTTGTCTTCGCCTATCTAGGGAGACTTTCGAGACGGATCCTTCGTTTGCTCTCGATTTCTTGAGGGTGAGTGGGCTCATGGATGGTGTCTAGCTGCCGCTAGACAGAGAGGGATTAGTAACAACAACAAACAATCATTTGAAACCCACACACCGGGAAGCACCTCAAATCTGAGGACGCTCTATATATTCTAAGCCATTCATCCTAAGAAAAAATGAAGGACTGTTTTTGTAGGAAATTTAATGTAGTTTAATTTTGTAATTGAGTATTTTTCGCTAGAACCCATAGTTTTCGAGATATTTCAGAAAAACCGAAAACGCCCCCTTTAAACCCCCCTGTACCCCCGGTGTAACCCCCACCGTCGGGGACTTTTAATATGTTGTTTAGGGCACTATTCCCTGCAACTGTGCCAAAGTTCAAAGCTACACCATTTATTTTTCTATTTTTCCTTCGTTGACTCTACTAGAATTGATCTTATGGAGAGAAACGGATTGAGGGGAGGAAGGGATCACGACTGTTCATCAAATATTTTTTTGCCCCCCCCCGCCCCGACACCACCACTATTCTCAACACATACAATACTACCTTTATAAAATTATTATATAGGCATGAGGTGCTTCTAATGGTTGTTACTTCGGCATTTTTTATTGATTTTACCATTACAATAAGGAATTTCAAAAATTCTCACTTTTTCAACTCCCTATATCTTCTTCACTATTGATGCTAAAATAAAGATGTAGGTCTTTTCTTGTAGGGAATTTAATGTAGTTTATTTTTGTAATTGAGATTTTTTCTCTATAACCCATAGTTTTCGAAATATTTAAGAAAAACTGAAAAAGCCCCCCTTTAAACCCCCCTGTACCCCCCCGCGTAACCCCCACGGTCGGGGACTTTTAGTATGTTGTTTAGGGCACTAATCCCTACAACTGTGCCAAATTTCAAAACTACACCATTTTTTTCGCCTATTTTTCCTTCGTTGCCTGGACTATTAAGCGGGGTCTGTCTTCCCTGGTGGGTACAATAATGGCGGTGTTGCTCTTTGGACCCATCGCGGATGAAGGGCCGTACACCTGTAAAGGGGGATCGTCGCATGTCCCTCCCATAATGGGGACTATTATGCGTTCGACCTCAGAAGCCATATTAATTGTCTCTGCAGGAGTCATTCAGTGTCTCTTGGATGGAGGTGGGTTTTTCTTTGTGGTTATCATTTGAAAAGATCCCTTTAGTAAGCCGAAATTTGCATGTCCGTAAGGACAGGTCAAATTACCAATTATATTATCATTTCAAAAGGTCCATAAAATTAGACAAAACAAACAGCAAAAATTTAGCAGCTACGGAAAAGCGAGAGAGAAATTTCTGAATTCTGAGATGTTGCAAAAGTTGTGTTCATAATATACCTTTGGAACGTATTAGAAAACTTCGAATGAAAGTATTTCTTTTTAAAATCCAGCTACGTTATAAACCAAAATAATTACATTTAAATGGAACCTTAAAAATATTCGAAAATACCAATGTTAGTGCGATTTTTCCTAAAGAATGTCTCGAGTAAGTTTTCCTAAGGAATGTTTCCAAGTAATTTTTATTCTTAATTTCGAAGTTTTGTGCCGTTTGAGTTAAATCAAATATTTCATTGCCGCAGTTTCAAGCTGAATTTCCATTTTGTCTATTTTCCACCACGAAGACTTTTACTAAAAGATATCCAATTTGAAAGTAAATAGGTTCTAAAGCACTTATATGTTAGGTACTTGAAAAGCAATTCAAAAATTTTTATCTACATTCATTTGAATAACAATTCATCTTCGTTTGCTTTTTTTTAAATGAGAATTAAGAATGG
The DNA here is from genome assembly GCA_013235015.1 of Araneus ventricosus. Classification (NCBI taxonomy): domain Eukaryota; kingdom Metazoa; phylum Arthropoda; class Arachnida; order Araneae; family Araneidae; genus Araneus; species Araneus ventricosus. Next base: position 1,344,600 of record BGPR01000054.1, on the reverse strand, counting down.
TAACAAGACTTTACAAATAAATATGGCACGTTCAAAAGATCTATATGAAAATTAGTACAATTTTTCAATTAATTCATACGTGTACAATAATGAACCAGAAATGATTCACGAAATTTATTCGTTTTAACAAAACATGAAGGTAAAAAGAGGAAAGTCATAGTTTATTTTAGTCATATTAACGTCCCGTTTTAAGGCAACACTTTTTTAGGATGGACCTCGTAATTTTGAGCTGCGTTCAAATGACGAAGACGACACCGGAGCTGGCATTCCTCTCTTCAACCTTCCTCACCATTTGACTCACGACGTCAGTTTAATGTTCACGGCGGATCTTTAAGTGGAATCGAATTTCGAAACTTTAACCCTCCGGTCCCGAAGCCGGGGCCTTGCCACTAGGCCACTGCCGCTCCAAGGAATCACTGTAATATTTTTATTTATGAGGCAAAAATTAATGTGAATATGCATTACATTAATATATATTGTTTCAAAAACTTAATAAGAATGTTTAATATTATATTTAGATTTCATTTTCCGTACATACATAATTCTTCTTAAAAAGAACACTTTTTTAAAGAGTCATGGCAATAAATTTCATAAATCTAAGGACATTTAGCGTTATCAGAAGTAAAGTTCAAGCTTTATTAACTAAATAATTCAGGAGTAGCTTTAACTAAATAATCCAAGAATAAGATAAATAAAATTTAAATACATCAGAAATACGCTCAATAGAATAAGAAGTGGAATAATTATATTTAAATTAATTGGATAATTAAAAAATTAGCTTTCTTTTCTCTTAGAAAATTAAAGCTACTGAGATTTCATGATATTTCAAAGACTTATATTTTTACTAATAAAATCCTATTAGGCAAAAGTTTTAGTGAAGTTTAAGCTTTCAAATAAAACGCAGCCTCTGATGTTAATAAATAGATCTTTTCTTTTAAAGTACCGTCATTGCCTATTCCTAGATTTTCAAAGATTCTCTTCATAAATAAATTATCTTTTCCAATTTTGGGGCAAGATCAAACTTTTATACCATCATTTAATTTGAGTATTTCACCTGCAAAATAAAATAAATGAACAAAACTTTAATCCATACTAATCCATTGAAAGAAAAATATTTTTCATTGGAATAAAATAACACGTGAATAATATTCTGTGAAGAATTCGTTTAATTAACTTCTAAAAGTGCATTTTAAAATGTCTTTTTATTTATTATAAAAATGTTTTCCCTTCTGAGAAATTTAATTAACCATTATTATAAATTTCCGCTAAGAGTCTAGCCTTAAATGTTTTTGTAGAAAAACAATGAAAAGCAATATATCTCTAATAAATTAGTAATCTGATGCGCATTATCTTTATTTACATTCTATTATTTAGTTTCTTATTTAGCAATCCACTTAATCATAATTTGCATACAAAAGGGGAAATTTTTTCATAAAACTTCTTTCGTGATTCAAATTATTTTCATTGGGTATTTATTATAATTTATATATACAACATTTTAATTTTCAGCTATCCCTTACAAGGGCAACACCAGGTTCATGGGTCACCGATTTTTTTTTTCAAATTTTGTACATTTGTAGTAGTGCCTTAGGACAATGCAATATGCAAGCCACAAGTTCTACAACTCAGTAATTTTCGAAAAAATCGATCGAAAACATAGCGGATAGAATATCAACCAGTTCGCTGCAAATTTCGACAGAGATGGCGGTAATCGAGTGGTTAGCGTCATAGCTTCGTAATTGCTTGGATGGCCGGATCAAGTCCCACATGGAACTTTTTTTAAACTATCATTAGAATACAGTAGAACCTCGATTATCCGACGTAATTGGGACCGAACCTGCATCGGATAATCGAAACTTCCGGATAATAGCGAATTTTTCAATAATCATCTAGTTTAATATGTAACATCGTTATCGAACTCTTATTATGACTATTTAAACTGCTAAATAAATATCTAAACTCAAATTATACATGAAAATTTATTTTGAAACAAAAAACTTACAATGATTTAAATGGAAGCTTCATCTGGCGTAAATTGGTCATCCTTTGTCGTGCAGCTCTGTCACGAAGTTTTCTTAAAAGCATTAGTTTAGAGGAATCTTGTTGTTCCAACCAAGCAAAGCCTTTTGAAAAACACTCAAAAGCATCATTGTTACTAATCTTTACTTGGGAATCATTCCCGCCTTCATCATCATCTTCTTCTTCGTCTTCTTTTGGAGAATGTCGGACTTCTGAGATAATTTCCTCATCATTAAACAACTGGAAGCCTGCATCTTCCATGTCACAATTTAACCAATCTGTGATTTCTTTGATCCCACAGTTTTCAAAAAGTTTCGGATAATATACACTAATAATATAGAAAAATATACAGTTAAAAGAGTTTCGGATAATAGACGTTGAAAAAGAAAAGGAAACAAACATCGGTTAACGGAGAGTCCCAGTTAAACGAGGGTCGGATAATCGAGGTTCTACTGTATTTTATAACTAATAATCACGTTTATATGCATGGATATTTATTGAACTTTCAGCAGCGTTTAGTAATTCTGCTAATTTTTTTGCAAGATAAAAATTTATTTTTCATCATAATTTTATTCATCACATTATATGCCGCCATCTCATTAGTACAGTTGAAGCAAATTGGCTGATATTAACTACGATTCATATAATGTGATGAATAAAGTTATAATAAAAAAATAAGTTTTTATTTTACGAAAAAATAGAATTACTAAAAGCTGTTGAATGTTCAATAAATATCCATGCTTATATACGATATTATTCATTATAAAATATTTAAATGGTATTAAAAAACGTTCAGAGTGGGACTCGATCCGGGTTATCCGACAGAGCTCTGACGCTAACCACTTTACCGCCGCCATCTCGGTCTAAATTTGCAACAAACAGGTTGATATTCTACCCACTAAACTTTTCGATCGATTTTCTCTAAAATTACTGAGTTGGAGAACTTGTGGCTTGCATTTTGTATTGTCCTAAGGCACTACTAGAAATGTGCAAAATTTGAAAAAAATAGGTGACCCATGTACCTGGTGTTGCCCTTGCTAGTCTATATATATATATAAGAGATTTTAAGATAATGGTATGAAATAGGATTCGTTAAATTATAACAAAATTAATGCATACAGATCAACTTTCATAAAGATATAAAATGAGTATGATTCATAAAAATGATACTACTAATTATGTTCCGATAATCATCCTATAAATCTCTAAATCAACTTCACATCCATCCAAATATAATCTATTATATATAAAAGAGAAAGTTACCCATTGACTCATCACCGAATCTCCCAAATCACTGGGACTAGAAACTTGAAATTTGGCAGATCGTTGAGTATTGTGTAGTAGGTACCCATTGAGAAAGAATTTTTCAAAATTTTAATTAATTAAAAATTACTCTAAATTTTAACGTTTTTCTCCAATAACTTAGGAGCCTATTATCGCGCAATAACCATTTTTACATCATTTTAAAATTCAAAAAATTAGCTTTTCAATTATACCAATTTCATTTCCAAGCGACATTGTATTTAATTTTAATTAATTTTTGAAAATATTTTCACACGCATTTCCCCAACAACGTTTTTATTGTTATCGCTTGCAGCTTTTTTTGGAACATGTGCGGAAGAACTCCTTTACCGATTAAAAACATTATTAACTGAGAACTGATTATAGCGAGTTTCGTTCTGAAAGTTATTCCTGTCGATACTTTGACACGTAATTTGATAAATCTTTTGTAAATTATTTATAAATAGATGTTCTGTCTTTGTATTTGTATTATGAAGAAAATATATGAAAAGGCGTGAAAGTACTTTTATCCCGAGCAACAAGGTACCAATAATGTGTTACTACTCGGACGGAGGCGCGGGTATCAGATAGTACATTATACGTAGCTTGAATCCATGTTAGAAAATTTACCGTTTTTTCTAATTAGTTTCTTTGATGTCGTTGTAAAGAAAAATACAAAAGTTTTTGTAGAGGCAAGATATATCTAGATGATATAACAAAATAAGCTGAATTTTGTGACTTTCAAAAACCCGATCCTACACAGATTGGCACCATAATCATACACCGTTCGAAAGACTACTCATTGATATTGTGTCTTTTGCAGTTCTCGTCTGTCTATACCCTTCTCAATCAGGTAGCTGAATTCAGATTTCGATCGCATTAATTCCTTTAACCCCTTAAGCAGTAAGTCCGGAAATTTTTCATACATCGAATAACCACAATTTTAAACTTAAAAACTGAAAGTCATTCACAGACATTATAATTCGATACAAAAATTCCGTGGGATACATAAACAATTAAACTGTCCTTTAGGTTCTCAAATGAATGAAAATGACATCGCATTTTCAAAATAGAAGGTGTGATCTAATTAGATAGTTGTGAAAACAAACCACTTAAGGAGTTAAACTAAACTTCTTAACCTGTCAGTAGATTATTTGGCTAGAACTAATCAGATCTTTTATTTTTAATAACAGTTTGATACGTCTTTAAGGAAATGAGTCCGTGACATTGGCTAGTTTCAAAAAATCATTAATTTTGAAGTCATCCCAGTGTAGACACAGCGGCTTGGCGTCTATGTCTCGTTTTCGGAGTTGGAGGGTCCTAGGTTCGATACCCAATTCCGTCGAAGATCCGTCAAGTATATGGACCTGGTGTACGTTAAAGCTGCCTTTGGGAACTAAGCGTCTATACGCTGATGTAACGTGGAGTTTTTGGTAATCTCAGGTGTCATCTTATCATTTTCTGACAACTGTTCGAAATAATATTTTCCAAAAATAGCCCATGTGAACCTTCGAAACTATTTGTTAAACTGACAAATCAATCAAATAGTGATTTAAGTTTTTAAGTCTCCAAACTACTTATTTAATTATGTGTACTTTTGAAAAAACAAGGTTTTGATGATTAAACTTTTGAATCTTGTTCCGCAACAGTTTTTTTCCCATAATGTTCAGTATTTAAAATTATTATTTTTTATAAATGTACTTTAATTTCCATTTATTTATTTATATGTTTATATTTCATTTCTGACTAATGCGCTTTTTTGCGTAGTTCATTTCTTATGAAGAAGATAATTTATGAAGATGAATAACGATTCTTATAGTACTTATTATTTTTAATGAAAATATTTAGTAAAAGAGAACATAATTTTTAATTTTCGGTTTTATCACTTCCAATAGATTAATTTAATAATTACGATTAAGAATTATTTAATTTACGATTAATTTTTATTTAAATAAAGATTTTAAAAAATTTAATTAAAACTTAAATCATGGTAATAGCTGCACCCTCATCTCAAAATGATATTAATGATAATAAATTTTAATGAACTTAAAAACACGACGTTTTCTAATGCATCTGCAAAAAAAAACAGTTTCTATTAAGATACAGTCTTTAATTTCTTCAATATTTTAATTTTTCCCTGAAGCACGACCCAAAAAAAAATTGCACTGCTTAAAATAACAAACCTTTAAGTTTTTGAATGCCTTTGTACATCCTATGTATTGCGTACACCTTGCAGCTGACACCCTTTGCGTGTAAGCTTTTCCATTGTGCAATTCCTACGGCACTGAAAGATTAACGGCGAAAAGTTATAGATTATGGGGCTTTATGGAAGCTTTTGAAAGTAGATTAATTTACTGTTAATTCTTATTAAGATAAAATATTTTAAAATAAATTAAAACATAATATATGATAATAATTGCACAGCCATCTCAAAATTATATTAATGATAATAAATTTTTGATGAACTTAAAAGTACTACGTTTTCTAATGCATCTGCAAGAAAAGAAGTTTCTATAGTGACACAAACTTTATTTTCTTCTATATTTTAATTTTTCCTTTAAGCGCAACCCAAGAAAAAATTGCATTGCTTAAAGCAGCAAACCGTTAAGTTGTTGAATGCCTTTATACCCCTGATGCATTGCGTACACCTAGCAGCTGACATCCTTTACTCGCGAGCTTTTCCATTATGCAGTTCCTACGGCACTGAAAGGTTAAAGGAGAAAAATGATAGATTATGGAGCTTTATGACAGCTTTTACAAGTCGATATTTTATTATGCTTTTCGGAAATATAAGATTTTTATTTTCTGGGTGGTTCTGGCAGCTCAACTATTCATTATTTCACGCGTTATTTTATATCAATTTCAGTCGAAACTTTTAAAACTAAATGTAAATGTATTAAAATCGCTTTTTTAGTTTATCTAACCTCTAAATTATGAATACCAAAACTTACTATTATGTAGTTTTAGAATGAGTGCACTAGGTATTGTATTTTTATCCAAAGTTGTCTTAAAGCAGTTTCTTCAAAAATTGAAATTCTTATTATTTTTAAATCGGTGTAGTGATATTTAAACATAGGTAAAATCAACTGACGTTGCAGCCTACAACCGGAACATCTTTTCAATATCTATTTACTTAACATGTACCTTTGCGGTCATAATAACCGATATTCCGTTCCGAGGGTTGATGTAACATCAATCTTAAATCAACGTTTACATTGTTGATTGACTGAAATGTCTTTATTGGGATCCTTGACAGCAAAGGCTATCATCTACAATGGTATGCTCATCACAACAATCAAATGCTTCATTCATTTATCAGATCAACCACTATTTTTAAAGCGACATGAACATTTTGTACCGCTGTCAGATGCCGAGGAAGGCGTCTCAGATAGCACTCTATTCTCTAAACTGTCATGTAAGTTTATTTGACTCACGATTTAGCGTGCATTAAGCTCACATACAACATAGGCGGAATAGGGACTTGAACCCGTGTTCTTTCAGTCAGACAGCCGAGATAATACCAGGCCACGTGACCTCTGTCCTGAGACGTATCATTGTTCAATTACTCTAAGACACATAAAAAATATTATCTATAGTATGTATACGTTTTCTTGTCAATTTGTTGAGGCTTAGTTAGATGTCTCAGGGCCTGCGAAAAGTAACAGTAAATGACATACCCAGCCTGCCTAAACATCCGAGTAACTGAATGATCAAGTTGACGCGACAGCAACACGAGTACTGTAGTCAGTTACCTAACAGCCATCACCGGCCCCGGCCCAGCGCCCCCCCCCCCCACGTAGGAGGTCATTCAGAGCTCGGAAATGAAGTCAGCACAACCCCATCACCCTTACTATACCCCCAGGAGAAGTGAGAACCTCCTTGCTTATCTAGCGACTTCTCATCCACATACTCGTGGCGCCCACCCGAGGGGTTTCCCACAAGAAGTACATTCCGTCATTGGGTACGTAGCCAACACAACAATACCACAATTGTTGTACCCTCCAGGGAAGTTAGAACCTGCTTACTTACCCTGCAACTTCTCATCCCCATATTTGAAGTGCCCCTTCTGGAGGGACCGCGAAAAGCAAGTTAAGCTGGCTCTTCTTACCTATCATCATAGCTAACTGAATAAAACTGCAACGCTTTCTTCAATGTAATGATAAGGTGGCAGCTCGTTCATTCTGTACTCCATCCTCCTGTCCTTATCAATTCAATGTAAGTATGCATATTTCAGTGAGAAATTTCTTGTGTTCTCTCGACATTTCACTTTCCAGTTATTTATATACTGTAATTCTTGCCTAGTTTCAGATAATACATCCTATTATCGAAACTAAATCTTGATTGAGTCTATCTTTGTAATCTCTGGGTTATAGATTCGAGTCCCACGCTGTGCAGTACCGTTTTGCCTTGCAACAGTCAGTCAGTTCGAAGGCAGAAAAAAATGATTTTAAATGTTATTAACCGTTACAAGTAATTCAATGTTTTACTTTCTGTATGCTTTCCTTCATCTGTGTGTTATATTAATTTTTACCTAAAATCCTGAGAGATGGCTTAATTCCCTGTATACTATGAATAAAGTTTATCGGTTTTCTTCTGACCTTATAGGTGAAAGCGAAAATATTTCTCCACGACATATTTAAAAGGTACACTTTCATGTTTCCATTTCTTTTTAAAGAACCAGCGGGAGTGTTCACCCTTCGACTTTCTCGTATACTTACGCAATAAGGCGCTTTTTGTATTTAGCTTCGTCCCATATAGTGAATATCTATATGATGAAGTTAATCGAGTAGGCACTTTGGAACCCTTCCTGTCAACCGATTGGGTCCAGACTTTGAAACATGTCTACAGTTTTAATCAGGATCGCATATCAAATTTCATTCTTTAGATTGTTGAGTTTTTATGTTAACGCGTTCGCATACACATGAATTAACAGATCCACAGTCGCTCAGCCACAGGAAGTATTTCATTTAAAATCTAATCTACAATTTTACTGATAAAATATATGCTGAATTTCATCCATGTAACTCGATATTTTTTTTTTTTTAGTTATCGTGTTCAGACTTCCCGTCAACCTATTTCTTCAAAATTTAATCGATATCTAAATTTCATCCTTCTAGCTCTAAGCGTTTTCGAATTATTCAGCCAGACATCATTCCAACATGTAAATTCGGGACTCGGAAAGATTTAAAAACAGCAAATTCGTCAAAATCTAGATGCCGAATTTTTTGTCGATTATAATACTTTCTCTTTGTATACTTCATATACAAGAAAGTAAAAGTTTCGTGGTGAGTTTTGGAACATTTCAGTCCAATAGAAAGATATGTAATAATAGAAAAAACAGAAATAAGATGTGTATACTTTGGAATTATGTAAAATCGAGGATTTCGTTCCAACTTCAGCATCCGAAAAGACAAACAATTATTACTTTCTTGCTTTTCGAAATATCCAAAGGCAGTTCGCACATTTGTTAGACGATTTTGTCTAAAAAATGTGGAATCTCCGAATATTGCAAATGTGAGATCTTTAATGTTAAAAGAAAATCCTCCAAGTCAAAGATCTAAAAATCAAGGGCTAAAAATACAATGTTCATCGTATTTCCCCGACATATCGCTGACCGCAGGACACGCTGCAGAATTCTTTATGATAAACATTTATCTGGAGAAAAATGGAAAAATGTTGTAACAATAGATGAAGCTCGAGTCTATTAAGATGATTGCAAGAAAAAAATAAATTTATTTTCATAAAAGAGGAGAAAAAATCTTAAAACATGGTTCGGAGAATCTAAAGAATGTTTTTTGTAAGGGATTAACGTTGGTTGCTGGTTTTTCCCATAATGGCAAAATAAAAGTAAATTGAGTGGAGAAAAATGTTAGATCAACTCTACATACTATCAGAAATATATTTTATCCTCAATATTCAAAAAATGACATGAAATACCAAATTCTTCATCCACAATGCCATCAATCAATAGAACTGCATCAAGATAAAGCAAGCAGCCACACATTGCAATCCACGATTAATTTCCTGAAAAAAAATAGAAAAAGGAATGTATATTAAGACATCTTGCAGTTATCACTGCAGTCCTTCAATGATATTCCTGCTAAATTTTCTGATGCATCCTCAGTGGATTTTTGCGTTTTCGGGCTTTTAAAAAGCTCATTATCGAAACGTTGACCTACAAATTCTGTGGACTTTGTGAAGCTGTTCGAGAGGAATGGGACAAAATACATCTTCCGATACCACAAAAGGCACTAATGTCATGGAAGTTACGATGTAGACAGATTGTTAAGAATAAGGATTACCAAATTGAACATTTAAAACACAAAATAATATGTTATATTGTTCGGAAATACCATTAAAATCGTCTAAAAAATGTCCGAACAGCCTCTATATTTCCTTTTTCTCAATTCTGTCATTGCATATCATCAATTCTCTTCCTATGTATCCAGTCACACTGCTTGATCTTCCATTTACAGCTATAAACAATTTTAACAACTAGAAACTTAAAATTCAAGAAAAATGTATCTACCAGATGCCTAATAATCCGGAATTGTGAGAAATTGAAGATTTCGCTCGTAACTGTAGCATCAAAAGGGCAAACAATTCTCACTTTCTTGCTTATCTAAATATTATTTCCTTTTTTTTAATTTTGATATTTTATATCATCAAATCCTTTTCCTATGTATCCAATCACATGGCTTGGTCTTCTATTTTCAGCTATAAATGATTTTAACCACCAGAAACTTAAAATTTAAGAACAAACGCATCTATCAAATGCCTATTCTCCTATGAGAAAACTATCAGCACTATTTTTAGTAAAATAATCAAACCTAAAATAAAACTACATGGAATATCTAAGTTAAGACAAATTGAAAAGAATTTGCATAGCAGAGCTTATTATCCATGTTGTGAAAATTTCCTCTTGTACTTTATATTCATCTGGCAAGCCATCGTCTTGGAAAATGTAGGTTCTTTCTAATGCCCAAATCTAAATAATAGGATCATTTTCGCAATTTTCGGAAGCTTCGCGTGTAATAAGAAACTCTTTCACCATTTCACTTGCCAAACTCTATTATTTCTCTTCTAAAAGATGGATCCATTTCGAAGTAAATCAGTCTTACCAGAATAAAACGAAAAGGGAAGTAACGTGAGAAAATAATGAAATTTTATCGTGCCTTCCTCATTATGAAGAGTGATAGTCACAAGATCAGGAGGGTGAAACTGTTTCACTTTTTCTCATCTCCAAAAATCCGAATTTACAGGAGTAAAGTTCTATAAAACTGTCGTTCCTAAAGAATGCAGTGTCAGAATACGTACAAGACATTTGATTCTTTATAGCGTTGTTTTATGTGGCAGTAGATGTTTATTCTAATCCATCACTTCCGAAAGCCATCACTGAAGAAATTCCGAATGGATTTAACCCATGTTTCTCGCAATTCACATTTAAAATTTTTCAATTTTCGCTTTAAAATTTTCTTTTAAATCCTTCTACTGAAATGACGTATCAGACATGTGCCATTAAATTACAAATTGTTTGATATTTAAATCTGTATTTAAGTTAAAGTAATTAATTTAATAGTTCACTTGGACACGCTTAAGTATTTCCGTTATTATATTGATGGAAATAACGATAAATGTCCAAACAAAATTCGAGGGCCGCTGTGGCCTAGTGGTAAGGTTTCAATTTCGGGGTCGGAGGGCACCAGATTTAAAACCTGATTCCACTGAAGATCCACTGTGTATGTGGGCCTGTTGCACGCTAAATCATACGTAGGGTACCAAACGTCCCACACTGTAAAAAATATCCGTTTTTTTCCCGGACTTTTTCCGTATATTTGACGGTTTAAAGCTGTTTTGTTGACAAAACGGTTTTTCACCGTTTTTCTCTCCAGCCATAAAAGGGTTTAAAACCGTCAGTTCAAATTCTATTTTTCGTCATACGGTATTGCTTTTCGTACGATAACTTTCCCTTTTCTTAAATGTAATTTTATTGCATTCATTTCATGTTTATAATAGGGTTCCATCTCCGTAACCTTAAAACACGTGTTCTGGCAATAGTTGATTTTTACACCACTAGGTGGCGCCACTAGAGCTATAGTCACTTTAAAACTCAAATAGATTATTTTTTCTTTATTTTATAAAGTCTCCGGGGGTCTAGTGGTTAGAGCGGCTGCCTTTTATTTCTATGAACGCGGTTTCGATCCCCGGCTCGGAGGAGTTAGAAGTTTTGTCACCATCGAAATCGTCCAAGTAAATTCAATTAAAAATTATATTAATTTAAATTAATAATTAAGCCTTGATTAATTAATATTCCTGATTGATAATACACGTCAGCACATTTCAACTCAACTCGAACAGAAGGAGAAAAACAACTCAACTCAGTCGATGACGTCACTTACTTCGATGACTTAATTTTTACGGAGAAAACTTGATTTCCTACGGTAAAAAACCGTTGTGACTACGGATTTACTTCGTAACTTTTACGGGAAAAACTTGTTCCTGTATGGTAAAAAACCGTTGTGCCTACGGACTTACTTCGTAACTTTTACGGTTTTGCACAACCAACCCAGCTGCCAGTTTAAAACCGTAAATTTTACGGGATTTTTTTTACAGTGCAACTCTGATGTGGTGCGGAAGCTTGGAGAAGGGGGAGCCAGCTCAGGTGTCGTCCTCGTTATCTGACTACGATTCAAAACTCCGTGGCCGTCCAAAATAACCCTCGTGTTGCTTCAAAACGGGACGTTAATATAACTAAACTAAACCAAAGTAAAATATGTGATCTAAATAGAAGTTTAAATAAATTCGTAGTTCAAGGGGTTAAATAAGTAAAATGACCAATTCTGATCATGCATTTTGCATGCTTTTATTTAACTAGACTTCTTTCATTTAGTAGATTTTATGTTTGTAAAGGTGGAATTTTGTACATGATTCTATGTCACTTCCTAATGAACTAGAGTTCTGAAATTTTGTGCAGTTGAGTATTCCCGACAACAATACAATATATCTTAATATTTTCATTGCTATCAGTTAATCCATTAATTTTAATTACATTTTAGTTCCTTTTGAGAGTCGCCATCTGGTAGCGAATTTGAAAAAAAAAATGATTGCATGCTTTCATAACATTTATAATAACGAATTATGATATATAATTAAGACTAAAATGCAGGAAATTATAATGAAAATAAATAAATTCTTTAAAACATGTTTTTATTAATGTACTAAAAAGTAGAAAAGATATATCAGAAATATTGAGGTGAAAACAAAATCCTAAAAACGTAAGACGCTGAAAACAATACTATAAGGAAATTAAGCCACAATGAGTATCATAATAAGGAAAAATCCTAAGCATTCATTTAAAGTTAAAAATACTGTATAAACTTGATAAAATAATTTAAATAGAATATTTTTATCACTGTCTCGGCCTTTTACGATTATGTTTTGTCCTCCATATTTTTAGTAGAAGTATTATTATTTTTATTAATTTTATATATAATAGTATAATAATAATATTATATATATATGTATATGTAACTAACCAATAATAATATATATATATATATTAATAATAATAATAACTCATATATGCTCTTCTTTCTATAATATCTTCATATAACTCTCATAATAACTAATAATAATAATAATAATAATAATAATATTATAATAATAATAATATGTAATATTGATATGCTTTATTATATATAAAGGGGAATATAAATAATAATGTTAGCAATAATATATAATATATGTAATATGTAATAATAATAATAACTATAATAATAATAATAATAATAATAATAATAATAATAATATTAATATATATATATAATAATAATAATAATAATAATATGTATATGCTCATATATAACTAATAACTCTAATATATGTATGTATAACTCTAATAATAATATGTATATATGTTGTCTATATTGCTTCTAGTTGATACTTTTAATAGGAAAGATTTTGCCTAGTTGGCTTGTTGCATTTGATTAAAATGTTTTTCGGATAATCAATTGAATTCATGCTTTCCGCGCCCATATTACATTAGAATCCATTTTACATTTCGAATTTAAATAATGGAAGAAACATCATGACTCAGGGTAAGATAACGTGTAGGGGAAAGTTGGGTAAGATGGCGACCTTAAGCTTCGGGAATTTTTCCTGACCTCAATATTCGTTTCAGGGGATTATTGTTTCGGCAAAATCTTCTTCAACTCTTTATTTTAAAGTGATATTTTTTTAATATTTATTTTCAAATTTGAGACCCCGAAATTTCATTTTAGAAAAAAAAAAAAGTCATATTCGTCATCTTACCCGACTGTGTGAATAAGATGATGAACGGTGTCGGGTAAGATGACGAACTGAGATATCAATTTAATTCAACATCCATATGCTATCAAAAAACTATTTAAAACTGTTAAGATCACATCTTGACCATAACAAATTGCACACAACAGAAAACAAACAAACTGATGATGCAGAATCGGGGCATTCATATAGGGAAATTTTCGAGAAAAATCCAATTCGTCATCATACACTCTTCGTCGTCTTACCAGACTTTCCCCTATTTAGATATTAAATATCATATGCATGTTACTAAGACGTCACACGACTCGAATATGGCAGGTGTGATCTCAATGAATGACTTCAATCAAATTTCAAATATGATAATAGAATTTGAGGGCAATAAGTCATTTGGAAAAACAATTTTGAGATTTGTTTTCATGGCTTAAAAAATTACCATCAAATTTAAATAGAAATTAGTAGTATCCTAGTTCTTTGTTAGTCCGCTAACATCATTTTTCTAATCCAGTTAGGATTTGCAAATAAGTTTGGGTGATCTAGCGTGAAAGCAGGTTTCGCCAAAAACCCATTTTGAAGTTTCAATCGATCTCCAGAAAGAGGTAATATATTCTCCTTCTTCAAAACGGGTGGATTTACATTCTGGGCATCTTAAACGTTTTCTACTCATAACCCCTTTTTGACCTAAGAAATTTTTTTCCACAATTTTTGGCCAAAACATCCAGGTGTACATACACACTGAAAAAAATAAACTAAGGAAAGGTTAATATATTATAAATTAATTTAATGCAACATAGAAATTTCAACATGACATAGAAATTTCAAAACATGCTTTCATTGCAATCAAACTTTATTAAATCATTATCTCTTTATCATCTTCTTAATAATTACATCATATCTACACTAAAATCATTTTTATCAGTATTTGTTCCTTACTAGGCCTTTTAAATTCTTTGTTTTCTTCACAAGTTACATTACATGCTACAAACTTGCGAAATCTGCGAAACTACTCGTATATGCGTATTTGTATATAAAGGTGAATCACATTTGTTCATAATTTATCTTTGATCAAAAAATGGGGATTATAAAATAAATTTCTCGAAAATTAAAACTTAATACAATGCATATGCCTACACATAGGGTGATAAGTATTAAAGTATCCCTGTTCATAGCATTAGTGAAGGCCGCGGTGGCCTAGTGGTAATGTCTCGGCCTTGGGGCAGGAGGGCTCCAGGCTCGAAACCCGATTCCTCTGAAGATCCGCAGTGTATGAAGCCTGCTGCACGCTAAATCATAACTGGTGGCCAAACGTCATCCGATTGGTGTGGAAGCTTAGAGAGGGGGTGCCAGTTCAGGTGTCGTCCTTATCATCTGACCGTAGCTCAAAATTACGAAGTCCGTCCCAAAATAGCCATCGGGTTGCGTCAGAACGTTAATATAGCTAAACTAAGCATAGCATTAGTGATAAAAGAAACTAAAGGTTCTTCATTTGTCTTTTCCTCTCGCTCAAAGTAGCTGAATATCAAGTATAAATCTCAGACCCAAGCTACCAAACCTATCATTTATTTTCAATCAATTCATTCATTTTTTTCAACTTTTATTTTGTCATTCATTTCCCTTCGACCTAAAATGCATAACTCCGAGATTTGGCATTCTTCAGAACAATGTTGTTGTTGTTGTTTTCTATAATGCTCTGAATAGGGATATTTTAATTCCAACCATATCAATTCTAACCATCTTGTTACGCAGCAGATTAATATTGTCAGATTTCTGATCGATAAAATCGGATAACTCAGAGCTTTTGACCAACTTATATCTTCCTTTTCAACGCAACCCTGCTAGAATGCTTCTCTCGTCTAAGAAGACTTTGGCAAAACTCCAACTTTTCCATTTGCTGGACTGTGCTCAAGCGCCGTTTCCGGAACTTTTTGGACATTAAGCCTTTGTTGAATATCCGCAAAGAGATGAAGTCATAACTTTTGTTTACCTTTCAAAAGTATTACTTGGCAAAATTTCAGTTACATAACATTCCTGTCACTTCTACATGTAATTTGCTAAAGGAATCGTTATATGTCACGGATTTTCGTTTTTACGCTGTTTGCATTATTAATGGTGCTTTGCTTCATTTTTATCGTGTTAGATATTAATATTTTTTAAACAGATTAGATAAAACTGGTATCTCCGGAATTATGCTACGGCTCTTTTAGCTTAATGTTATTAAGGTATACTAACCATCTCTTATTTTTAAAAAACGCATATTCTTCTTTTAATATAATTTTATTAATAATACTTAAAAGAATTTAGCAATAAAGTTTCCACCAAACTGAATTTTATGACATTGTGCTTTGTGATATTGTTAATTATTTCATATTTTATTAAACACTAATAACTGACATTAACTTAAATAAATGAGTTACCATCATTCTCTTAAACAATGTCAAGCAGTCGGGTAGGGGCGGGGGGAGGTAGCCCCCTTAATTTTTGCAGAAAAATTTAATTTTTATTTCATTTGTCAACTTTTACCTATCTGTCTCCGTTAGCTCAGAGAGTATCCAAAACTTACCATTTTGTTGCTAAATTTTTAAATTTTCCGGTTTATCCCCTATATTCCCGGTACTTTTGGTTGTCTTTAAAATTTTTTGCCCTTTCTCCTGCTTATAACTAGGGTAATGCTCAGGCAAATGCTTTCTCGTGACCTTCAGTATTCGTTTAAAAAATGAGTAAGAAATAGCACTAAAATGTTTTTAATTTTAGTTCAGTTTTTCATAAGAACATGCAATTATAATCTTTCGTCTTCAATAACTTCATAATTTTCATTCCGAAACTTTTACCTCAATCATATCGATATGGAAGGAATAATGGAAATAATTTTTTTGTATATAACCGTTCTCAGACAAGTCAGGTTACTTTAATTAAAAACTTCAGTACTTCAAAACTTAAAGCCCTCACTATTTTGTGGCTACTTCTACTTTTAATTAAAAGTACTGTACTAAAATGATCCATACAAAATAATTGAAAATCATGTCACGCGTAAAGGAATGCTAAAAACGTTGGAACCTCAAAAAAGACTTTCAAGGAAAGCTAATTAAATATTCCTTGGTGCATTATACTTAATGCTTTTTCAGATTTTTGTCGCACAGTTTAAAAATTATAACTGCACTTAAGGGACCGGATAAAAATTTCTTATAATCACCATCTTCCGAAACAGGAAGACATGTACGAGTAAAAGTGACAGAGATGGATATAATTACATTTTTCACTAGAATAAAATTCCAAATTTGATTTGATTTGTTAGATCAAGGCTTCTTAAACTGTAAGTCCTGATCCCAAATACGACTGCGAAAAAACTATTGGGCAGCGAGAAGTCTCAACAGGATTTTCTCTTAGTTAGTAAGAGCTTTATCTTCTTTTAGTAAGCAGAAATTGTTTTTTAAAAATTATCTTGGAGTTAGAAGATTTCATTGAAATATTCTAACTAACTATTTTAATAGAATTTCCTTTCATTTATTAGCAATTATTAGATCTTTTTACTGATAATTTTTGATATGTGGCATCGCTAAAGATTTTTCAAACAGAAATGGGGTCTCGACTTTTTTTAGCACTTTTATTTAACTTGTTTCATGTTTGTAAAGATGAAATTTCGTGACTGATTTTTTAGTCACTTGATGATGTGCTAGAGGTTTCAAATTTTGTACACTTGTGTATCCTCGATGGCAATACACTACTTTAATATTTTCAGAATTTAAATATCAGTTAGTCATTAATAAAATTAAATTTTGATTCCGCAGTAAAGGCGCCATCTGGTAGTGAATCGGAAAATCAATAAATATTTAAGATTAAAAAGTAGAAAATAATCCAAATAAAATGTTTATGTTTAGTACCATAGTAAAAATATGATTTCAAAAACTGTTTATAATTAAATTTATTTCTGCCCAAAAAGAGGTCACGATTGGAAAAATTTATGAACCCGAGTCTTAAATCCATGCTCCGTTTTTAAGTTATGCATTTGTTGTTGGGACTTATTTTTGGATGGTGGATGTAACGGTGGACATTTAGCTCTCGAACAGATTTACCCAGGGGTGGCGCCAATGAGGTGTCCATGGGGGTGCTGTGCCCCCTCTCCGTCGGGACAAATTTTAGAAACTCCGTTCACACAAAGGGCTATTCAACTAGTAGATAAATAAAGACCTGGAGAAAATTTGAGAAGGCCATCATTACACTCCTCCCCTTGTACAGCAGATCGTGCCCCCCCCCCCGTTGGGCGGACACAAACACCACTCCTGCATTTACTTAAGGAGAATTAATCTTTTCAGATTATCTGAACTTGATTTTTTTATTTCTAAAGAACATCAGATTACTATTCAGAGCTTGTCTTTAAAATACTTTTAAGAATGAACTATTCTGCTAAAAGTTAAAAATACCAGTCGAGGATACTTAACCAACTTGTCAATTTAACCGACATGTCCTTTGATTCCATGAAATTTAGATTTATTGTATATTTACATTATCTTGTTATTTTTATGATAAAATATATATTAAAAAATTATTAGTTTTAATATTTACAAATGTCTAATAAAGTATAATATTAATAGGTCAATCAGATTTTTTATATAAAATAACTAATAATTCTAGTTTTCTGTTCTTTACCTAATCATATGCTAAATGAGAAAATCGAGTGGGATGCTGATTTGAGGGACAAATTTAGTGAAGTTATGGTGCTTGAATTTCATAAATATTTGACATAAACATTCGAAACATTGGTAGTTATAAATTAATGATTATATTTTAAAACTATAATTATTGTTATAATTCGTTAATTAATAATTATGCAAAAAATTAAATAATTAAAATTTAAACAAAGATTGCAGATATTAACATATTTAAGTACGTAACAATCGCTTAAATGGCATATCGTATAATCGTCCTGTCGGTTTAATATCCTTGCGGTTAAGTTACGGACCCTAAAATCACATTGCCTAACTAAACCAAGAAACTCATAAACAATTTTTAAATCCAAAAGATTTTGGTAATAATAGATAATAGAACTGAAATTAAGTATTTATGAATATTCAATAGAATTTCCGATGAAACCTTAATACATATTCAAATAATTATATCTGTATATTTTTTTTTCAGGCGGGTTTTCGAGAGGTCAACCCGAACTCCAACAGGTAAGTTTGTTTCAAAATTACACATATGTTGCTGATAATATTCTTTTTTAAGAAGAGAAAGATTTTCATTTAGTATTAAATAATCTTCCTATTAACAGATTTTTGCATATGCACGTAAGTCTTACCTGTAAAAATAATGCATAAGTTAGAAGTTTTCATTTCAAGCTGATAATGATCTTTTAAATTAGAAATGTATAAATAATAATCTTAGGTTTTAGAAAAAGCACTTTAATGATTAACTACTACTAGGGAGTTCAAACAATGTATCGAAAGTTTATACATTAGAACAAGTTATAAAAAATCAATACCATCATCGAAACCATCACTATCTAAAAATGATTAATTTCAAATTCTTTCACCGATTGCCACAAATTCAGATTTCTTTATTTTTCTGGAAGTTTTTAAGTAAAAGTTTTAAAAATTTCATTAATATTTTTATAAAGGTGTATTTTATGTCTTCGTTGTTGAAAATTTGTTTTTAAATCAAAATGTCTTGATCGACTGAAATAAATATTAACAGAAAATATTCTGTCTACTACTAAGGCTAATGTTTTCTATTATATCTTTAACATAGTCTTTTCAATACACAGTGTGCACATTTTTCAGTATGGGATAAATGTTTCTATACAATTTCGAGGACATGGTACATAGTTAAGCTTCGGAAATTTGCAATATTGCAAACATAAGAAATAGAACTTTAAGTAGATATTTGAGTTCCTTTTTATTATAAGTTTGGCCCATCAATGACAAATCTGGATCGTGTGCTATAAAACCAAACTCCAAACCAACTTGAATTCCTTTTATTTTGGGCAAGAATATAGTCAATGACAACTCAACCTGACACCATGAAGAAAGCTGTGAGTGGTCGCAGCACAGTTAAATGACGTAATACGTGTTTCTAAGCGTCTCAGACTTACAGAAAAAGCTCTGTGGATTTAAATAACTTTCCTTATAAACATAAAGTTTCATTACACAGAATATCGATTATGGCTGTTTAAAATTAAATTCTGTTCAAATATGTCCATTAGTTTTATGTACATTTGGATCATATCCAGGACTATTTAATTAGGCGTAATGATACTCAATTTAGCTTTCTCCGTACTGTTAGCTTGAGATGGCACTAACTAAAGTTGAGAAATCGACATAATTCTGCACTAACACTTGGTACACTGTATGCATCGAGAAGACACACTGTATGTCTTCTGGGTGCATCATATTCATTCATTCTTCGGAAGAAATTTAACTTCTTTAATAATTTTCAGTTCGATTTGCTTATGATATTTGGCTTTAAAATGATGTATTTGAGAGTCAAATATAAGGATAAAGAATGATTTTCGAAGTGCCAACGTAATTTCTGACATCCTTTAGGAAATTGCTATACATTTGATTTATTGTATCGAAGCAATTCAAAGATTTTTCTGATTAAAAAATATTTCTTAAATTAAAATATTTCTTCGATAGTATATGTGTAATTTTAACTCCGATCTTCCGCAGCGTGAACAATACTGAACCGTCGACTACTAAAATGTCCTATTGCTTTTACTCCCACATATTTGACAAAAGAAGATCGAACCAAGATGATCAAGATAAGATGACATTATTCCGTTTACTGTTGACACAGCTGTTCTGTAAAGCAAGATGAAATATGCTATTTTCATCACATCTTTTCAAAATTAATTAATAATTACTGTCCAGAAAATGAAATAAATGCTTTATCAAATGATTCAAAAATACAAAAATTTAATCGTCTTAGAAAATGAAAAATAAATCATTTGAAGACTTACTGCCTAACGTAAAAACCGAATTTAAGACAATTAATACCAAATAAATTATTTACAACAATTTTTGAAATAAATCGTGGTGTGTGCCAGTGATCATTTAACCCTACACTGCGCGGGGATACATATTTGCATCAATTTGCTTTTATCAAATAATTTCAAATAATTAAATAATTATTTAATTACTTCTTATATTATTGACTTGAATTAGGGGCATTATTGATTAAAAAATATAATTAAACTATGGGATCAATTCAAAGCCGTGCGAGACACGTCATAAACGCAATACCAGTCTAGTTTTGTAATCCAATGCGCATCTTAAAGGAGAAAAAAGGTAGTGACGTCACAGCACAGGGTAAGACAATGTGCAAATAGATAATTAGATGGCATTCACGGTAATGTTTACCACGTGATTGTGTCATGTATTGACACAATCACGTACAGCTTTCAATCAATCCAGTACAGCTTTTAATTAATGAATTAAAATTAAAAGCTTAAATTTTAAAATAATTTTTTAATTTATTTTTACTACATTACTTACACTCATTTAGATAGATTTAGGCAACTGCTATTGAAAAGTGAATAATCGTGTAGTTAGGGTTAAAATAAGAGGGGCGCGATCGGTTTTTAATTAACCAGTTAACACTCAGCGTCCTACTTGAATTTATAGGGCAGTTACATGTCACTTCCGTGGCTAAACAAAATGCACTCCGTTGTTTCTTTTTTGCTTTTCATAGCAAGCCAATAGGTAGTTTCAAACTAAAAAAATGTCAACAGGCATATGCCACCAGTTGGCTGGATTTTGAAGTATAAATGTCGGCATTTTGAATTTTTTTTATTTTTCCTTTGATTCATTTTTGAGGAAATGTGGGGAATTAGAAAGTTTTTTTTATTTTGATATTTTACCATAGTTTAAAAATCGTTAATATTTATGTAAAAAAATTTTAAAATATCTTCCACCGATTTTTTTTATATTTTTTTCTAAAAAATAAAAATTTCGGAATTTCCTTTTACTCCACATTTATATCAAACTTGATGCTTTAAACATAATTTAATAGAAATTTGTTGAAAACTATGCCTTAAATTAATTTAGACTTTAACAGGTTAACATTATTTTGATTTTGTTTCTTAGGCCATGGATAATATGTTAGCTCATAAACAAATGATTGAAAAAGAGCTTCAGTTTCCTAT
>BGPR01000054.1:1308761-1322851 GCA_013235015.1 Araneus ventricosus | reverse complement strand
TGACTCATAAGACTTCGTATCTTTTGTCCGAAGCCGAGCCTTATTTTTTACTACATTTCTTACACTCATTTACATAGATTTAGGCAACTTCCATTGAAAAACAAAAAATCATGCAGTATAAGATTAAAATATGAGGCAAGTGACGAGTTTTTCATTAACATTTTTTTGATTTTGCTTCATAGGCCATGGATAACATGTTAGCTCGTGAGCAAATGATTAAAAAAGGGCTTCAGTTTCCTACTGGAGAGATCCAGGGCTATCCTGCGCTCTTGACTCATAAGACTTCGTATCTTTTGTCCGAAGCCGAGCACATGCTGAACAGGGTGAAGAACCTGAAAGAACGCCGTTGGGTCGAAGCATTTGTCCATCGATTGAAGCTCTTGGCATCTGTCTTGGACCAAAGCGTTTTTGGGGACCACCCTGAAGCAATGGAAGGACAAAATTTCACGTTTGGAGAAGTTGCAGTGAGTAGAACACAAAATGTTAGCTATTTTTACCCACACTTTTATCTAACTTGACTTGATACATATTTGCAAAGTTGGAAATTTATAACCGGTTTTTCACTCCCTTCCTGATGCGCCAGAGTTTTCAAATTTTCTATATTTGGGTGTTTTTGATACAACACATTATTTTAATATTTTCAGATCTTAATTATCAATTAATTAAATAATTTAATTGAATTTTTTTCCATACAAGTGGCGCCATCTGGTAGTGAATTCGAGAAAAGTTGATTTCAAAACTCCATAATGTTTATAATGATGAATTATAAAGTAAAGACTAAAAATTAGAAAATAATTCAAATAAATATAAATCTACTTTTTAGTGCGATAATAAAAGCGTGTTTTTAAAAAATCTTTTCATTTAAATTTTATTTGCATTTTTTCTGAACTGTCAGCAGTGAAATATCGATGCGCACGAAGTTTTCGATGCTCCAGTAGGTTGGAAGGGGACACGGCAATATTGTGTTTATTTTAAGCTTTTAGAGCCAAAAGTGAATGAATGAGGCCCGGGGGCTTGTAATCGGGGAGCTGAGAATCATGAATAAGTCATGTCTCTGGAAATGAGGGCACAGCCTCAAATTTATGGCTTTTTTTATTAGAATAATCAATTATTCTTTGAAACACAAGAATTTTAAATAAATCATAGAACTTTTGTATACTTAAAAATCTTAAAATAAGTTTATAAATAATAATTAAGGCAAGAAATTTTCATACATTTAATATAATAGAACCATTATTTTTTTTCCTATTTGCAGCAATCTTTAAACAAAGCACCACTTGAAGAAGGTCCTATTTCGCCTACACCTTCAGCCTTGCAAGAATCGGCCGTCCTCGAAACCAACCAGAAGCAACAGGGTGATAAAATGACGTCCAAGCACCCAGTAACCTTGCCACAAACTAATCAAGTCTTGCCAAAGAACGATTATCCTGCCGAACGCCAAGTTGTCACGAAGCCTGGACTGCTGCAGCCGATGCCTGATAAGAAGTCGGAGGAAGACGATGAAGATGAATTGGTGAAGGAGCTGGAAGACCTGCATAAGATGATTGCTTCGGACCACTTGCAAAGAAATGCCACGCCTCAGAAGGTTGAGCCAGCAAATATTGAACCTTCGACAAGTCCAGAGGAAGTTTCCTCAGAAACTCCTCCAAAGAGGATGGGCCCAATGAATGTCAATGAGCTTGTCATAGTAAGTACAAGTTTATCTTAAAATTCATATAAGTCCCCATAAACTTTAAAATTAAAATTAACATTTTCGTTTTTTGTAATGATCCTTCTAACTACATACGCGTTTACGTCATACTAAATTTATTTGATGATTTCAAAAAAGAGCTATTTCCTGTCTAGTCATTAAAATCTCAATAACTACTCGTAAAATAATATTTTTAAGTATATTGGTAGGACTTTTCTAAAAAATAATACCGTAAGAGAAAAAAGTTTTGATTTTTTTTTTTACTTCATTTTATTTTTTATTTTTATTTGTTTATTTATTTATTTTCAAAGTTTAAAATTGCAAAATTTCCCTCTTAAATAGTAAAGATTCATTATAGGTAGTACCTATGGATAAATGAGCATACCAGGCATATAATACAAAAATGCACATTGCAGTACACACAAACTGACCTTGAAATCCCTGACATCAAACATTCATCATGGATTTTCAAGTTTCTGCTACTTAACAAAAGGCACAATAACTTAAATCATCTTCGCAGTCCAATAAAGCATTTGTGAAATTAAATTGGTTGTCAACTTATAAACCAGACCACGATGAACTAAGAAATGTTAGGAGTTACTTTACCAGTAGGTTACAATAAAATTGCCTCAAAAAAAATAATGGTTGCAATCACTTCAAAATTTCTAAGAGAAATTATGTAAGTGCATAGTAATTTCTTCTATATAACGAAATCAAATGTATATGGAAATCATCTACATGAAGATCAAAATTAAATTTCATAATCTATATAAAATCAAAATTAATAATATTAATTTAGAACCATAAAATGGGGTTACTTTACAACGATTTTCATGATTTCTAAGAGGATTTCGAGATTAGTTGCATGTATTTCTCTAAAAGAAAGACTCCTGATTTTTTCCTCTTTGAGTGATTACTAGAGAAACTTTTTGCAGCAAAATTTGGATCGTACACTAATTTAATAATAGATTATAATTTTTCGAAATTTTGGTACAAAGTAACCTCATAGGTGGGGATTCTTTGCACTGGTTATTTTTTTCAGTATATTTCAATAACAAATTCCCTGTAGACAATGTTAAGTATATTTATTGAAAACTTGGGTAGAAATATATAAGAAAAATAAATTTTATAAACACCTGATTATAATTAACAATTTTATGCCATTGCATACGTTCAAATCAAAACAACTTAACTAACAAATATAACTGGCATTCAAATCAATAAAATGAAAGCTAGGTTTATTTTCCTTAACACTGAAATGCACTTGCCTTCAGAAATGTCATACTTTCTTCACCAGAAGCAGATTTTTCAGCACTGAAATTTTAGCTGAAAACTCGGCTCAATGTCTTTTCCTCCTGTAACCGCCTGGATGATTTTTATATAAGTTTAATAAATGAAATACACTAGTCAGTGTTGCCAAAAAGCTAGAAAAAATCTCTTAATTAGTTTATCTCTATTTCACTTTTCACAAAAATTTTAAACTTGTGGAAAATTGTCTCCACGAGTGTAATGTATGGTAGAGTACCTGTTATATTCTCCGTATGGAAATTATTTTTACTCTATTTTAGATAGTTATGCCTTAGACCTAAATTAAGAAATATGTTTATTTAACTATTATTATTTTATTTTGATAAATATATCTTGTGTAATATTTTTAAATAAGGTAAGATTTTTCCACGTATCAAAATTTTATCGTGAAGCATGTCTCATATTATACGATGCTTTGTGTGCATCGAAAAGAGACATTTTTTGCCTACTGTATGTTCACATTACGGGTAGTCACATAAAGAATTTTTTCCAGTCGAAACTAGAAAAAGAAGTGGATGAAGTTTAAGAAGCACCGTTTTAGAATAAATCGATATAAACCTGAAACGCAGTGGCAAACAAACTAAAATTTGACGAGAGCAGTTAAAAAAGAAAAACCTTTTGCCTTTCACCTTCGGGGCAGGCCACTGAGAGTTCCTTTCTTTCCTATTTGTCCTTTCTGAAAAGTTCCCCTTCTCAAATATCCGTTCTCGGCGTTTATTTTTCTTTGGACAAACTCCACCCGACTCTTGTTAGCCGGTCACATTGTCCAGCATCCGTGCTTCACACGTCTTGGATTACATTTACTTTTTCTATCCACATCTTTTTATTCTGTGTCTAGAAAAAAATTGTATCATGACCGCCTGACCCTATGCAAACATTCTTTACAATTCCAGAAATCTGTATACTTTAAGCTGCCTTATTTTTATTTATAAATAAATTTAATGAGAACATTTTTAAAAATACGCTTTGATTAATGTACTAAAAAGTGGAATTTTTATTTATAATTGTTTTCTACATTTTATTTTTTAATTTATAATTCATTATTAGAAATATTATGGAATCTTGAAATCAATATTTTTCTCAGACTAACTAGCAGTGGTATCACTGGTATTGAAAGACAATTTAATCAAATTAATAGAATAATTAAGAATTAGGTTTTGCAACTATTAAAGTGGTGTATTGTCATCGAGAATACACGTGTACAAAATTTCAACTCTATAGCATATAAGTAAATGAGTGAAAAATCGATTACGAAATTAAGCGTTACAAACATGAAACAAGTCAAGGTAAATAAAAGTGCGTAAAAAATGAAACTGCGGCCGCTGGTGATTTCTTTTAATTTAATACAGGTTAACCATAAAATGACCCGAGCTGTTATCAGCCGCAATGGTCAACGAATGCGAATGAGATTCAAGATGTAAGTATTTCAAAATATGAGCTGAAAATTGAGGAAATAACAAAACATGACTGCTGATAATTACGGATACAGCGACAAAATTTCAAAAAAATCCAATGATAACGCCTATTTTTATGCATTGCTAATTGATAGCAGCACTGAAACACCATGAATGGAGTTGTGACGGTACCTGCAGCACGAAAAAGAAAGGACGCAAGACCCAAACAAAAAAGATGTGGAAACAACCAATAACGGCAGAGAAACGACATAAAAGCAAAGCATTTTAATTGTCTTCGAAACTGTTCCAAGTGCCTATCTTCATACACGATGACACTTTACAATAATGTGGCACTTCATGCGAATATATTTTTTATGAACATCGATTCCTCTTTAACTGCGAAAATTAATTTGTGTCGCAAACTATGCATAAATTCTAAATATTCCAATAAATGAATTTCTAAAAACTTCTGCCGGCCACAATGCTTCGTATCAAAATAGATGTGTAGAAGTACAATGGATGCATTTTCAATAAACTATTGTTGTTGACTAATCCCACTTGTGAAACTAGCCAAATCCATGAGCCAAGGACTCATGATAAAAAAAGAAGTGACACAGATTATTATGGCCAAAGTACCTAAGTATCACATGAGGTGGAAGTCTGACATAGCTCCTATATATGGGAGCAGGTTGTCTTCCTGGAGGACTTTCAGGGGAATATAGTCCAGCGGCCAGCCCGAAAGTAGCAAGATTTACAATAAATTGTATTATGGATGTATAAAAGATTCACGAAGTTAATTTAAACATTATTATATTATTTTCAAACATAATTCAAAAGAATATCAGCAACTTATTATGCTCCAAAATTTTAACCGAGGTATTATGGACTTTAAAGATTTTACTTCAATTTAACTTGATTAATCCAAAGAAAATATTTTTAGATGAGAAGTGCCACGACAGTTAAGTGTTGATTTAAGGTATCTGACTACGTGCGGGAACGAATTTTTGAAAAAGCGCTTTAATGTGCAATTTCAGTTAATTTTCTGACTCAATATGATTCAAAACAACCATTAATACCAGTCAGGAAATTTTATGTCACTTGAGATTCAGTAAAATGGGATAATTTAGGTAAAAAAGGGGTAAAATTAGAGCAAAAAGCAAAACACTCTAGCAGAAATTCTAATCCATATATTCAAATTATTTCTCTACACAGCACATTTACAGCTATGGAGAAGGCAATGAACTAGGATCTAAGAAATACTTGCATTTACAGGAAAGTTATGGCCAGTCGAGTATTCTCTTATTCAAAATTTCATAAAATGCATAGGTATAATCAACATTAGGCAGCTCTAAATCAAAAACTATTGATCTCAAAACTATATGTCTAGTTCACTGCCTTTACTACACTTAAGACAACATATATACAAAATTTCAAGGAAATATATAGATAATGTTTTGAGATATCGTGTTTTGCGTAAGTGACTTTTGACGAAATATAAGTTTTCCAAAAAACGCGTTTAAAGTTTTAATTTACTTTTCATTAAAAATAAATTTATTTAACTTCTTTTGAAATTTGTCACATTTGTAGGATATACCTTCTTTATTGAGAATCTTATCATTTTTTTTCATTCTGAAAGCCCGTAATTTTTTTCTAGCGTTTTTTGTTCCTGCCAAAGACTGTCTATTAGAAGTGACGATTCTATGGTTATTGAGGTTAAGATATTATTTCAATGTATATGTTGGCCAGGAACTGTTCCCAGTTCATGAAATACTCTTTTAAGATCTTAAAATCAATCATTAAACAAGAATTAAGCTATCGATGTCCCAAAACGTGAATTTTGTAACTCCACAAATGTGCATTTTGGGAAAAATGTTCATAGTAGCTAGTCGAAACTCAAAATCTTATTCAAATTGACATGACTTGCAGATAGAGTGTATAATTAATCGAAATAAATAAAAAGCAAATTAATTTATACTTCAGAGTGCGGTGTATTGGGTATAACGAGGGAAAACAGCCAACTTCCGGTTTCGTATTCAGCTACCGTGCTTCATAAAAAAATTCTATATCTCCGTTTCTATTCATCGTAAAAATAAAATAAACCCAGATTTAGAAAGCTAAATAAATGGGCTTTAAAGTAAAACCATAAAAAAATTTTGTGAATTTCGACCCAAAACCGTCTTTTAGACGTAGTCAGATACCTTAAAGGGAATAAAACTAGTACTAATTACTTTCATTGAACGAAAATTAAAGGTTAGTTTTTCATTTTTATTCGCTTAGATTTAAATCTTTGTTACTGTCCTACCTACACGGTAACATTCTCCTAAATTTGAAAGATCGTCCTTGGGTGAACTTGAGATAACTTTATTACCAAGATAAATCTAACAGTAGAATATGGATGGAAATTCCCACTCAATGGGATCTTCCCAATTGGCAAAGTACATTGTTAACAAAATTAATATATAATTTAAAAGCTTCAAAAAAGGAAAAAATTCTATTGGTAATTTGCGAATTATAGATTCGCTGAATGAAATGCTTCTGTTTTAGAAATGATCGGAAGAGGAAATCAATTTCTGATCAGTATTTCAAGATTCTATAAACACGCTAACAAAGAAACTTGAAATTTTCGTTTTTGGTTGATTCTAAATGTTGAAATGGCTTCTAACATTATTTCTGTAATACCATCATTGTTGTATCAAATGGACCACATAGAAACATCATCAGTCAAATAATATAAACAGAATGACAAGTATAAATATCAAAAAGTAATTTCCGTCGCAGGAACTTTTGTCCCGAAGTAAATCTAATTAAAATACTAGGTTCGGTTTGAATTCAAAAAGCGTATTAAAGATCAGGAATTTCTACCATTGTACAATCCGTCTACTTCCCAAACATATTTTCTCACTCACTTCGGATGAGAATACTTAAAAGTTCTGATGAATGCTATTTCAATTACTGCAAATGTTTCGGGGACAGAAATGAATGAAAAGACAGAAACACGTAACTAGCCGGCATCAAGAATTTATACGGATTCTCCACTCGAGAAGGACTCCAATCAGAACACAATAGATCCTGCATTTGTGGAATCCAATGCAAATGCATTTAAAGCGAGGAAATTAAAATCTACTATTTCTGACTCTCGGTTCCCAAATAGAAAGTTAATTGCTGCAGCGCGTCAAGTTCTCCATACTTCATTAGCAGCCATGAATTGATTGGAGGAACCAGCTGAAATGTACTGAGCCCGAATATTTATGGTAATTTATTCACTTTCTTGTAAATTCTGGAGTATTGATTTAGCACAGTGGTGTTGAATATCTTACAAGGTGAATAACCTTTTGTCTAATGATATGCAGTGGTTGTAATGTAAAATAGCAGAAAATAAAATTTCATTGATGAAGATGCAAGACTTCATTTTGCTTCAAAATGGCTTATTTTAAGGGGCATTTACAAAGCAATATCGTCAATCGATGATACTTGTCGTTGTATAGTTGTGATGCACTTTTTCGTCAAATTTTTAATGTTATAATCACGAAGCCATTGTTGATTTTTCTTGTCAGTGCGAATGATTTTCCTCATGATTGCAGAAAACATGATGTGTTTATCAGTGTGGACAATGAATATCTAAAACGAATGCAAGATAATTTCTTCGATAAGTTTCGATACAAACTTAGTTCCTAATGCAAAGTATTTGCAATCGTTATGTTTTGCATAATAAACACAAACTTCATATGCACTCAATCTGTAAACCAAAAACGAAAAACTATAAGCATTTTAATTCAAAATTTAGCCACCTTTTGATTGAACTTAGCAAGGTTTTGGGTTGTTTGGTCAAGAGCCATTAGGCACATTATACGGCACACGTTAAATTATTTGAAAATAGTAAAGTTACCTCAAGTTTATTAAAACTGAATAAATTATGATAATTTTCAAAGTAATTTGTTTCTCCCCCATACTTCCTGAACTGTCATGGGTAATTTCAGGGAGGAAAATTTGGAAATAGAACTTTTCAAGTTTTGAAATCAAATTATTCCAACAGCTCGCATTTCGAAAGAAAATCATGGTATAAATATCTTATTCACACCACATATACATTTCATATTATTTTCTCTCTGATATTCAGAAGTGACCTAATATTTAATCTGGTATGTGTGATTTCATTTGCGAGGTCTGTTTCTATTCGAGTCTTTACCTTCAGACATTCTAAAAATCCAGATATCTCCAGACTGAGAACGAAAAAAGACAAAATAAATCAACAATTATTCGCTCAAGTGTAACTAAGAAAATAAATCTACTGACAGTATCCGCAAATGGATAAATAACAAACAGCATTCCACTGGCTCTGCTCTTCTCTGTATAGTTTGCACTTCAGTGCGCGAAATCGAATGCCTGATTTACCTCGTCAGCCGAAACTATTCAAAGGCACCAATTTTATCATCCATAGAAACCAGTGATCGTCTTTTATATTCTGGTAACAAAGATAAATATTTTCTAGAATGCTTATAAAAAGAAAAATAATCGATAATTTGTATAAAAGTTCTTGTTGTTCTTACAGGAAAGAGACTTGTGAGTTTAAAAACGGAGAGGTTTTGTCGACTATCGCAATTACTTATTATCCACTCACATTTCTTATCTTCCTTTATATCCTGCTTTAATTATTTCTTAGAGCAAAAGGAAAGAAATGCAATCTCTAAAGTTTCGTGTATACGTAGACTCGTACCTTTAAAAGTAGGAAATAGAACAGAAATAGAATTCTAATGAAATTTGAAAATAACCTTGTTTTAGCTTATTACTCTTAACATCTACTACTCTAAAATCTTTAAAAATCTCAGGGTGCTGCCCTTCATTATTATTGAAAAAATATCTCCATTGTTTAATCCGAATAGTAATTTACACTCTTTATTAACAACGATGAACATGAAATTCTAAATTAAATTTTAACATATAATTTTGCTTGATTTTTAATTATTCAATCTTTAAAAGGAAATAAACTGTCAAACAAAATTCGAACTGTTGTCATCCAGTTTGAAGTAGTAAAAAATGATAATTAAAGTGCTTCAAAATTTTTTTAATTAAGCGAGCATTAAAGGAGTATACAGACAAGAAAAGTAAAGTTTCATCTGCATCAAGCAATAATGAGTTGAAATTTCATTTTATTTTATCATTTTTTTATTTTGTTTTAGGTCATTTATATTCAGAGGGTGAAAAATTTTAATTTGCTAACAACACGTTAACACTTTTAAAAAGTAATTTAAGTTTAAAATAAAAGAGAAATTTACATGTTAATCGGGAAGCAAGATGATAGAATTAAAAAATGATAGTGGAAATATAATATTTTATAAATATTTCAAAAGCAGAATTTAATGGTCCTATTATATCTTTCACTCTCTTGTTTTCAATCTAAAAACCTGTTCTAATACCCCTTTCACTTTCAAATTTATTTTCATCTTTAATTCATATGCATGCAACTATTAATGAAGGTAAATACAACCCATCATCTCTTTTCTAATAATCTTTTCGTGTAGAACTTGTTATCGTATTAAACATATATGAGAAGCAGAAGATTATTTTTGTTCGTTCCGTTCCTTTCCTTACACTTTGTTTTAAATATTCGAAATAATATTTTAAGGAATCAAGAGATTCGATTATAAATCAAATGATTCTCTCTTGATTAAATGATTGATTTGACGTAAAAAGTTTATTTTATTCTAAATTAAATTCAAAATTGTTGAATTTAAAGCAGTTTCTTATAATTCCCTTGACATTATTTTATCCTTTACCTCACAACTTTGTATATAATAGTCATTCTTCATATAATTGTTGAGAAAGATTTCATTCCATTTCTTCCAAAACCTTAGTGCTTTCTGTTTGCATTATATTGAACGTTCAATAGTAAGCACGTAGTTTGTTCGGTAACTTTTGGCGCGTGCATTACATTTGTTTACTTATTTATTTATTTATTTGCAAGTATCGGTTCGTTCAATTACCACAGACAACAAAATTCCATAGAAGGTCTGAGGGAAGTTCTTTATCCATCGTTACCCTTTAATAAGAGCGGGAATTATTTTTGCTTCGGTTATAACATCTCTGAAGCAGTGAAACGATATTGGCTTTCTATTTTCGTCATAACACTAGTTGCAATGAATATTATGATAACAAAATCCCTTCTGAACAAAAGTTCTCTCCTGGGCAATCTTTAGAGATTGTCGAAATGTGGAACTACGGAGTTGCAGTTTGGAAGAAGGAATTGGAGCTAGGAAGGTGATAAGTGCAAGGCGATTAGAACTAAAGTATGCTAGCTCGGACCACTTTAGGGGAATGAATTATATGAGCACCAAATATTGATGGTATGCATTGCAGAACATGAGGAAACGAATGATGCAGACATAGAGAACAAACCATTAGAGGAACCATTACTACCTGAGAACTTTTTACTTTAGTTTATTTATACCAGCATACCATTTTGAAGTAACACGAGGGCCAGTTAGGGACTGTCTTCGTAAATTTGAGTTTTGTCCTTCCTGTCCTTCTCAAACTTCCACGCCACATCAACGGAAGGACGTCTAACCCACGTTGACAGATTTAATGCGCCATAGATTTGCATCCATGGCGGATTATTGGTGGAATCGTGTTTCGAACCTAGTACCCTCATTTTTTTCTAGTAGTGGTATAATAAAATAACTTTGGTATTGAGATTAATTCAAGAAAAGAAATTCATTTAGCTTATTGGATGTCATTATTTTTTGTTAATTAATTTTGTTACTTAATAATTAATTACCGAGTCAAGACACTTCGTTATGGTTTGAGATAAGAAATTGGAACATCCATGTTTTTGTTTCATCGAAACATTTGGCGAGAACTTACGCCAACCTTAAAAAATGCATTGAAAAATTGATGAATTTGGTGGGAAGTATATTCCCAAGGCCTTAGAAAGGGTTAAGTCGAGAATCTTCAGTAAGCCCCCTCTTTAGTTGACTGCATTGGTTGAATTCACATTTGGGTGTTTACCACACTTATGACGGTATATTACTTATAATTCATAAATAATATTCATCACGACTCTGATTGAACTATTTTACGATAACGATTAAATTATATTTATACTGGGGATGGTTCACATTTCATTCTTTATCATTCATCTTTGAAACTTTATTTCATTCGGTTTAATGAATACCACCGAGATGTGGCTTTCTTTTGAATACTAGTTTTTTTTCTCATAAAGTGCTCTGAGAAATGCTACTTTGAAGCTACCATTGTGCATTTCATAAATTAAATAACGTAATAGCTGAAAAATGCTTCTAATATTCACTAACGACCATTTTTGAAACCCGAAAAAATATGTACGAGCAGATTTAGGAGAGTTTAGGTTTATATATATTGGTAATCAGACGAAGTTTAGACGAATATTTAAAAATAAACAAACTACTTCCCTGGTTTACTGAACAACTATCTCCAAAGTTTGTTAACTTCTATAAAATAATTACTTCAAATAAAAACGAAAGAAGTGCTACAAAAATTTAACATAACGAAATCAAATTAAAGGGCACTTTTTTGATAAATCATTAACCATTCTTATTTTATTATTATAACAATGTCATGAAGCTGAATTTAAAAATTGGTGGATAAATATGCTTTCAGATATATTCAAAATTCAAATCAGTTAGGAATTTCAATTTCTCTCTTTTAGCTCTTACACTCATGCAGGAGTGGCGTTAGAGTCTGCCCGACAGGGGGCACGACCTGTTATGCGGGGGAGGGGTGTAATGAAATCGGCCTCAAATTTTCGCCAGATCTTAATTTATCTACTAGTTGAATACCCCGTTGCGTGAACGGAGTACAAAAATTTTCCACGACGGGGAGGCACAGCATCCCCTACAGGGGCCCTGCCCCCCGGTCCCCACACTGGCGCCACCCCTGCACTCATGTTACTAATAAATATTAATTAATGTATATGGATAGACTTATTTTTTCTTATGAATAAAATATAAAATTGTTTAAAATAATAATTTACATTTGTTACAGGAGCATGAGAAATCCCAAATCAAAGAGAACCTAGCCAAAGAAGTAAGTTTACTTTGACTTATTTGCAATTATCTTTTAAACTTTTTGTTAAGGAAATATTACGAATGTTTTTGTTAAAGGTAAATATGTCGAAACTTGCAAAAAGTAAAGTAATTAAGTATTTCTTTATTCTTATAAAAAGAAAAAAATAATGTAGCACTTTCACATTCGCAATTGTTGACGCTTATGTCGCCCAAATAGCGTCTTGGAGAGTTAAGTCACGGCATTAGAAGACTGCAGGGTCGAATCTAGCTACATATTTAACCCCTTAACTGAATTATTTTCTTCGCTATCTAATAAGATTACCCTTTCTGTTTTGGAAAGGGATTGTCGTTTTCATTTATCTCAGAAGGCGTATAATACTTGAGATTTTTATAGATTCTACATAGTTTTTGTGTAAGATTATAAAGTTAATTAAGGATTAAATTTTAGTTTTAAGACTAAAAATGTGATAATTCTATGCACGAGTATTCTCGGGCTTTTAATTTAAGCGGTTAATAAGAGTCTTGAAATGGATGATAAACTAAATATGAATCATTAATTGCAATAATCACATGAGTCATTTTTAATCTAAATTGCAGTATTGCTGTTTTCAATTTTAAAGGCGTATTTGCATAATGAGAGAAGAAATGAAAAGAGTCAAGTAAAGTCACATTATAGGTATATTAATCTACCAGGTGAAAAAATTTAAATCATTGATTAAAAACATTAATCAGTTTTTGAAAGCTCCCAGCATTTTGATATTATTGACTCATACGGTTTCTGCACTTAATGATTCATGTGAACTCCCGCCTTTAGTGCGGTCGTGTTCAGTGGGTGAAGGCTTCATAAATTTCTTCTAATCTCATGCAACCAGCTTTGAACTTAGGGAGTGTCGAAACTAATGAGGTCCTAGCTCGTAATCCCATGCAGGCACCCGCCGGTGGGACCCCTCAAGTACGAGTACTAGAAGGTCTGCAAATTCTTAGTTGCCTCTTGTAAGTGATGTTGGACAGGTTAACACTCCAGCTCCCGCGACCATTCGGTGATAGGTGATCTCGCCGCATGAAACGTGCCGTAATGGAACCCTTTTGCTGGAGTCATCCAGCCTTATTTGCCTTGCGCGGCGGCCGGTCTTTCGTTGTTGAGAGGATACTTATGCGGAGAGTTGTAATTTTTTTGGTTATCCCATGCAGACTTCCAGCAAAGCATCTCTCATTTATAAATCTTATAGAATTATTTAGCCTTTTCCCCAAAATCTTGTATGAAGAAAGGCTACTGCAATCTGAAGATACTGCAAAATGTTGCTACTTCAATGAATTTTAAAATGACAATTTTTTTTCTTTTAGCGAGAAATAACTACAGCAAAATGCTTTCTTCGGAGAAGTCACTTATATTGATATCCGATTCTTAACTATAAGTCAATAACCAAAGGAAATATAAAACTACTTCTCTCATGTAGAAAAAGAAATCTTCCTTTTCAAAAGTACCAATATAATTGTTAGTTATATTAAAAAGTTTTACATCGAGGAAAAAATAAATTCTACCTAACTTCAGACAGTCGTGATAAGAGGCATTTTCAGTGGCAGTAAATAACGAAAGTAATATCCATTTTCTCGGAATTTATTAAAGTAATCTCCGTGAAAATCTCTTACGAAGCAGAT
>BGPR01000054.1:1179070-1308751 GCA_013235015.1 Araneus ventricosus | reverse complement strand
TCTCCGTGAAAATCTCTTACGAAGCAGATGTCAGCACATATCTGAGTGTATGAGAAGAATAAATAGAGAAGATACGGATTTTTCTTTTTCGCTCATAACATGAAACATACGTGCGAATTAATCTACTTCTCAATCTTCACTTTTGTTGAATTTTCTTTCAGTTATGTCATCCGGTATGTCTTTTATTGTTAATTCTATTCTAAAATTAAAAGACTTCTTATCTGCTTGCTTTGGTTAATTCTCTTGTTTGATCTTATTACTAAATTAAATTGTGATACAGTGAAAAAGAAAATGTTCCTTGAAATTTTTCCATTAATGAGTATTTTTCAATTACCATAATATATAAATCTCGTTTTACAACGAAAAAGAAGAAGTTAAAAAATGCATCATATAAAAAAGCAATAGCATGGTATGAAAGAAGTGTAAAAAATAAACTTTAGCGAAACAAATTTTAAAACATCAATTTTTCAAATTCATCTTTCGAAATCCAATTCCACTAAAAATCAGCAGTGTATGAATACCTGCTGCACGTTAAATCTGACGTCGTGGGTCAAACGTCCTCCCACTGGTGTGGTGCGAACATTTGGAGAGAGGGTGCTAACTCAGGTGTCGTCCACGTCATCTGACCGCGGTTCACAATTACGAGGTCCATTCCAAAATAATACTCGTGTTGCTTCAAAACGAGACGTAAATATAAATAAACTAAAAATAATTTTCAAATTCATTATGTTAAATAATCATAACTTAATTAATGAACTATTATAGAATGAAAAAATACATAAATGCAGATTTCTCTTTGCGATAGAGTATACAAAAAGAACTAGCTCCTAGATAGAATAAGTGAGCACTCTGCGTTACCTGTCACAAGTGTTGCATGGAAGTTTGAAGACGGGAATGCCGACTCAGGTGTCGCCCTCGTTGTCAGACTACTGTTCAAAAATAGTTGGTCCTTTCCTAAAACGCTCTTATGCATCTTCAAAACGAACGCTAATTAAACTAAGCCTTATCTGCCTACAAATACTTGAAAAAAATATTTTTTCAGTAAAAAATCATGCTTGAAAAATTTTAAGAAATAAGTTTAAAAATAAGATAATAAATTTTATAATAACGAATGAAAATTTTAAACGAATAAATTTTAGGCATCATAACTAAATTGTGAAGCAATTATATTAGGAAACTCTTCACTCATGCAAATTTCTGTTTTCGATTGAATATACAGTTAATGAGAAAACTCCTAAGTACGATAAATGAATTTCTGTTATCTTCCCACAGAAAGTTAAGATAATGTTTTTCTAATAAAAAATTAGGGCTAAAAGATTGCTGATAAGCCATTTCAACTGCTTGTCTTCTGGATAGCAGTTTGTAAGAAAAAAGGCCAACTTCTCAGGGAAATAGAACGCTTTTACTTAACGAGCCAAACAAATTCCATGTCTTTTTCAGGAAGTAGATTTTAACCACAACTATCCGCCGTGTGAGAAGAGTAGAGTTAGAAGAAAAGTAGTTAAGAGTAATTAGAAAGGTTGCAGGAAATCGTGAGAGTGCTAAGTACAGATCGTTGTACATTTTCCCAGAGCATAGAGGAGTTGATAAATTAGCTCTCACCCGTATAATAAAAAGGCCTTAAGGAAAAGTTCTTATTAATACACTACAGTTGGGAGTAATTAGAAGGGCAAGAAATTCAAGATAGTGCTAAGTAAAAACTGTTGTTTTCGGTTTTCTTCTGGCCCGAAAGGAATTGGTTCGCTTTCATATGAAAAAGAAATTTCTTTCGCTGATTTAGCAGAAAACTAAATTTGATTTGAATATTAGGAGAAAATAAAATAATATTATTCGAATATTACCTATTCAAATATACGAGTTTCTAATAATTTATATTTGAATTGGAAAACACTCCTAAAATAGTTCACAATATGGATTTTTTTTAACTCCTTGCATATAGATGGTAATTAGGACTTGGAAAATATTTGAGGTGTTTTCGACAAATTCGAGATAGTGCGAAGTAAAAATTGTTGTTTTCGGTTCCTGCTGACCCGAAATGCTTAGAAGTTGGTTCGTTTTCATATGAAAAATAAAGTTCTTTTGCTGATTTAGCAGAAAACTAAATTTAATTTGAATATTAGGAGAAAGCATAATAATATTGTTCGAATATTACCTATTCAAATATACGAGTTTCTAATAATTTATATTTGAATTGGAAAACACTCCTAAAATAGTTCACAATATGGATTTTTTTAACTCCTTGCATATAGATGATAATTAGGACTTGGAAAATATTTGAGGTGTTTTCGACAAATTCGAGATAGTGCGAAGTAAAAATTGTTGTTTTCGGTTCCTGCTGACCCGAAATGCTTAGAAGTTGGTTCGTTTTCGTATGAAAAAGAAAGTTCTTTCGCTGATTTAGCAGAAAACTAAATTTAATCTGAATATTAGTAGCAGAAAGAAAATTATTATTTGAATATTACCTATGAAAATATACAAGTTATTAATAATATATATCTGAATTGTAAAACAATCCTAAAATAGTTCACCATGTGAAAAATTGTTAAGTCCTTGCGTATAACTGATAATTAGAACATGAAAATACTTGAAGTGTTTTCGACAAAACTTCTAACTCAAATAAATATTGAAAAAATTGCGTTACGGTATAGGATAAAGAATAAAAGATGATTAAATTTGTTAAAGTATTAACTAAATATGATTTTCATAAATTTGAAAATTCCATTTAACGCTTCTTTAAAGAGAAAATGTAATTCAATAAATTTCGGTCAAATATCAAAGGAATAATTTTTGATATATTAAAAATCTAAATTTGGTCTCAGAATTAGCTACGGATTTTAGTTATACTATTTAAGACCATCAACAAAATTAATATGTCTGGTTATTCATCTAATATTAGATTTAAAATCTAGGATAATCATTTAAGGCAATCGGTAAGATACCACATGCTATAAAAAAACTATATCTGAATTAATTTGATAAAATCTTAACTTGAAATTCGAATTAGAAAAATTTAGATTCGAGATATTTTATTCATTCTTCTTTTAATCGAAAAAAGAAAAAAATATCGTATTACTACTGATCTTCAGATTCTGAATATGTACATTGAATTTTAAGCAAGAAAATGCGAATGTTTTTCAAAAACGACATCTAACAAAACTTTCATAACACGAAATCAGAGTTCATTTAATTTGCTGCAGAACTATATTAGAAACAAATATTTATCTTTTAGCGTCAAAGTAATTGATGCTATGGTAGTTACTACAGCTTGGTGCAAGTCTCAGCTGTGAGTAAAGTATCGAAGGCTCGAGTCCAGAGATTTGCCATTATGATGCACATCATAGTTTAAAAGCTCTTCTGTTTGCATGGCGTGGAAAGTTCTTCTGTTTGTATGGTGGCAAGATCAGCCTTTTCTGTAATTTTATTGAATTTCGAAATAACGAAGCTGGCTTTCGATATCTCTATTGTAGTTTTAAGCCAAGATGTTCAATAAATTATGTATATATAGTAACAATAAAAAAAATTGCGATCATATTTTACGCTTACAATCTCGATGAATGATAACCCTTTCGCTATTTTTTCATTTACTTTAAATGTATCATCGCGTAAGAATTTTTCCTTTTATAAATTTTAAGTGATTCTATATTTTGAATGGAAATAAGCTTTCACAGAAACAGAAGTTCAGTCAACACTTTACAAGGATTTCTCATGATTTTTAGAATTCTGACCAATGGCAGTTATACTCTCTCACATTTTGGCAATGATGTTCAAAGCTTCATAATCAGCAACAATCAGTGCAACAAAAGACTTCATACCAGGCGAAGCACGGCCGAAAGTTAATTAGAGCTATTTTATGGTCACCGCGGTCACTAAGTCTGAACTTGATCGAAAATCTTCGGCGGGGACTCA
Source organism: Araneus ventricosus (assembly GCA_013235015.1). Classification (NCBI taxonomy): domain Eukaryota; kingdom Metazoa; phylum Arthropoda; class Arachnida; order Araneae; family Araneidae; genus Araneus; species Araneus ventricosus. Next base: position 1,304,845 of record BGPR01000054.1, on the reverse strand, counting down.
AAAGCTCGTAAAGAATCTTGAAAGAAGCCAATCAGGAACAAATGATGCAATTTCAACTTAATAAAAGACTTTCAGACATTTTGTCATTTTATTGATTCTTCTAAGAATTCAGACTTATGTGAGGCTAAAAGACCTTGGGAACATTTTTCAGTGTTAAACGAAGTCATCTAATCGTTCCCCGTTTTTCATCTGTAACACTCAACTAATAAAGCTCTCTAATTTTTTAAAATCTGTGAAACATATATGTTAGACAGAACAGCGTTCAAATATATTTTTACTTGAGACAGGTGAATAATTTGTTCACAACTAATTGTGATTCTGAGACAAAGTAACAATATTATTATTATAAATATTTTATAAAAATGGTTAGTATATCTTTTGTTTTCGGAAGCAACGCCCTAATAAATTTCTCTCTTAAAATTTTTTTCTCTTTGTTAATATTTTTATCATTAAATTTGGTGCTCTTTATTGTTATTCCCCCGAGGAAAGTACCTCATTCGCCGCGCCCTTGTCCCGCCTTTAACCTTTTGAGAACGGCCACAAATTTATAATAATTTATTATAATTGAAAATAATTTATTATACGAAAAATTATGATAAAAAGGTTCCAAGATGGTGTCACACCGACATGTCGGATGGTAGCTAAAAGCCACAAGAGCCGGCACGTATTTGTGGCAGTCGGGAGGGAATGTGTCACGCAGCTGGAACCCCCGTGTTGCAATTGGCCTCAAAGGTTTAATGTTAGCTATATTATTCAAGATAACAGTATAAAATAAGTTATTGTGTTAAATTTAGTGCCGTTTGGTATCATTATTCACCTAAGGCATGTACCACTATTGATTTTTCCCAATTACGTATTAAATGGTATCAAAACAAAAAAAAAACATGGTAACAGGACAGAATCTCATAATAGCTTGAAATAAACAATGCACCTTCCACTCTCCCCAAAATTGTCGGTCCCCTAAAGCAGATGCTCCCTGACAGGCCACTATCGTTGAAGGATCACTGATGCACTCACCTAAATTCCTTTAGTAAGTAGGTTAAGGTACTGCTCTAAGTGATAATGACCACCTGGTAACTTGTTCCCACACTTCCACTTGACCAGATAGTCATTAATGTCTTTAATCCTACGCAGGCATTATCATGCTTTAGAATAACTATCGAGCACGATTGTATTATTACCAAACTAGTAGTTCACGATGAGCTATCATCTAAACAAACTAATTAATCTTGAATAAAATAATTCAAATTTCTTTTCTGATATACTTTGTTGAATTAAAAGGCAAAAAACATCGTTGCTTCATTAAGGAAATTCGCTCAATAACTAAATTAATTTTATGAAATATAAATTAATCTCGGACTGCATGTGGATTTTATTTCTAATTTCGTTTATATTCAGTTACTTTTATACAACAGTAACTACAGGTGACATGCAGATTTCTGCTTATATATCTTCGAGATTTATCTCCATAAAAATGATGGCTTTGGAAGTACTTCGTGCATTGGATTTCAAACCCCAGAGTCTAGTGCAGAATACTTAGCGTTTGACTAAACATGAAAAAAAAAATTGTTAGGCAAGAAAATGGATGGGAGAAGCAGGAGAATTTGCCGCGTTGTGCTAATTTTCAAGATATTAGATATTTTATATCAAGTTTTGACTTGAAGAAGGCGACAAAGAAAGCCCTTGCCTCGGCAGCTGTACAACATAATTTCGTTCCGAAATTACTCGCCTGTTTCCCATCAATGAATGTTTCATATTTTTTATTTACCTTCTATCCTAATTAAGAAGAAAGAAATTGTATCTTGCCTGCTTACTACTCCAAAATATGCATGATAATCCTATTGTTTCGTTCATTTATTCAATATAGTGTAATAGACTATTGGGGGGGAGGAATAATTTGGCAACAGTTATATAAAAGAATTTTTGATGTTCATCTCTAAAGAAACTAATAAATTAAGTGAAAGTTCAAAATGAATCGTTAGCACATTGATTGACAGTTCATTTGATTGATTCTTCTGTTTTCTGAATTTTTAAAAAATGCATTGCGGCTTCAGGAAAAAATTAATCTTAGAGATTCTAGAAATACTCTTCGTTGTTGAAAGTTCAAAATGGATAATGTGATTTATGATTAATTTTACTGGCAAATCTGTTTCGTTACTTTATAGAAAGTGCTTCACCGACCTCACGATAATATTAATCTTGGAAGATTCGTTGTAAGACTCCACGGACGGTAGATGGCAGCAGTGGGCTTCACGCAAAGGCTTTCATTTAACCTGTACACTTAAAAATCTCTTCCACTATGACGAACAATTTTTCAGCCATAAAAATAGATGCTGATAATAAAATAAATATTTGGTGAATTATTCAATTTCCCTAACTATGATTTAGCTCAAAATAAAAGCAATTCGCCTATAGATCTTATGAATGTGTAAATTAGAAGAAATAAAAAGCATTTTGTAACGAAAAACCGAATAACTGCACATGAACAAGATAAAACAAAAGTTTACACAGAGTGAAAAAATAATGGACAAATTAAATAATGTGAAGGAAATTAAGGGTTTTCAACGCCCTGCTTAAGAGATATATCTTTTAAATACAAGTATTTCTATTTTTCATTTTCAAAATAAAAGAAAGGATGTTAACAAGACTACCAGAAACTAATTTTTGATTGCTACAATAGCCTAGGCTGACACGAAACCCGAAGGACACAGGCACAGCATTTTCTAAGGATTCAAAAGAAATGCACATTATGTTCAGAACTATTTACCTGGGAGGGAGGATGAAAAATGCTCGCTTTGGATAATGCGTAATCAAGTTTCATCCATGACTATACAATCATGAATGTTAAAAACTAATGTTTTATTAAATCGATTTTAATTTAGTGTTCATTTATAAACTTAAACAAAACAAACCTAATTCTACTAAATCTGTTGGGGTCAATAATTTCGTTAACAAACACCACAGGCTTAATTTTCAAAATATGAAGACAATGTGTTCATATACTTTTAAAATTATGCAATGATTTGAAAATAAATTCAACTCAAATGATTGTGTAAAAAACATTGAAATTATATTTAATTAGGAGTATTTGAATAATTTCTTATGTTAATACTGTATAATTTCATAATAGTTGTGTAACTGAAATTAGAATACAGCTTTATTTGTTCTTTTAATAATAATGCATTCGAATAATCTTAAGCAGTCTTTCTGCAGTATATATTTTATTTTTATTGTAGTAATTACAGATTTGAATTTCACAATTGCTAAAAACTAAAATATAGATGTAGAAACCTGATTAGGGTTAGTGGTGTAGCAACTAGAATGGACAAAACATTTACATCCTTGAAAACAAATACACATTACTTAGTGTGTTAATAACTGCATACGTAATAACTGTATAACTATACTTAATAACTGTATAACTTCATGTGACGTTACAGACCCATGACAAACGTAACTGCGCATGTCATCTAACGTGTAATTGCACGTTATCTTATACTATGGAGTGGCATCACGTCTTTTTTTTTCATTCTGCAAGATGCGCAATCAAATTCTGCAAACTTACTTCAAAACATTTGTTGTGATTGTAAAATAAAATTTCTGATGGTCACGATAAGCATATAGAATTAACAGCGGTTTCCTGACTTAAACGATAACACGATATGGGAGAATTCATCATTTGACGTGATGAGTGATGAATGTAAGAATGAAAAAATATTTCTTTAGACTTTTGAATCATCAGTATTTTACGATTTAATCCGATTCTCATCATTTTGTTTTATATTTTAATTATTATTATTCTTTCATATTTCTTTACTCCATGCATCCAAACTGCTCTGCTTCAGCCAGCATATTGATAAATGATTCTCAGATTTTTCATAAATATCTTCTAAATATATTGCTAATATATTTTTTATTGACAAAGATAGACATTAAATGATTTACGTATACTTAAAAGAATCATTTAAATTCCAGGTAGCTGAACTAGAGCGATTAGGAGAAACTGAAGAAGAAATCTTGAGCTCACTGCACTTGAATGACCATAGATTTCATGGTAAGTATTAATATGAATAAAAGCAGTTTCACTATTTCACAGCGCATTTCTGTGTGATTTGTATAAACAGAAAGACAATGAAAAGCTGTATTTCTGAATAAAAGTCATTAAAAATATTTCAAAATTAATCATAAATTGTTTTAACTTAAGAACATTTTCGTATATAGATATTTGTTGAAGTCAACTAAATTTATTTTTCTATAATGTCATCTTTTGAAATACACAGTGTCTATTAATTTTCACATCTGTGATGAAAATCTGACATTTAAAGTTCGATTTATATTAGTGCGTAACCAATTATTAAGCGTTTTAGGAATTTAATTGCAGAAAAGTGTTTTTCATAGAATGCTTGTGATTACTTTTAAACAGGCTATTTCACCTAACGCAAAATTCTAAACTAGGAAGGCTAACTGATATTATTGACTAGCAGTACGCGCACGGCGTTGCCCGTGGAATCAGGACTTCAAAACTGTCCACAATGACATGAAAAAGTTTTGAAAACAAAATCAAAACAAAAGATACACATTATTGATTTTCCCGCTTATTTTTTTTTCGCGATAAACAATATTAAAAAATTGCAACGTGAAAATTATTATACTGCAAGCAAAGTATGCGAGATGAATAAATGCGTTTAGTTACTGCCGAAAATAATAATCAGTCACTCAATTCAAGGTTATGACGTCACCTCCCCTTCAACCAATCACATAGCTATCTGCGTTCCGAAGTGCCGTGCCGCGTGCCGAACTCTCTCCAGAAAAATAACTCTCAACCGCCCAGAAATAAATTAATTAAAAAAAAACTTGAAAAGATATTTTAACCGTTGTTGTTTTAAATCCGACACAACCGTTCTACCTATATGCTGAAAAAAATTGAAAATAATAGTGTTATTAGAAAGTCGGATGCAACAAATTTAAAATCAAAAGTAACATCTTGAAGCCAAAACTGGGTAATCAGGACTTTAACAAAATGAAAAAAAAAAGAACAGCCCACAATGACATGAAAAAGTTTTGAAAACAAAATCAAAACAAAAGATACACATTTTTTTGATTTTCCTGCTTATTTTTTTTCACGCTACAGTACAGAGTACGTTAATCCAAAACAATATTACAAAATTGGAACGTGAAAATGATTATTATACAGCAAGCAAAATATAAATAAAATCCGAAAATAATAATCGAAGTAATTCATTCAGGTGAAGGTCATGACGTATCCTACGCGTCCGCCAATCAAAATTGGCATCAACGTTCGGAAGAAGTGCCGCTTTTGGAACTCGATCGAGAAAAATAACTCGCAACGGTCCAGAAAAAAATTAATTTAAAAAAAACGATAATAGATATTTTAACCATTCTTGTTTTAAATCCGACAGAACCGTTCTAGTTATAAGCTGAAAAAAATTGAAATTAATAGTGTTATTAGAAAGTCGGATGCAACAAATTTAAAATCAAAAGTAACATCTTGAAGCCAAAACTGGGTATTTTTAAAAAATTTCTCAAAATTCAGTAAATTGCGTTAGGAATTCAAAACTAACTTCATTAGAACGGAAATCGCATGCTCTTTCCGATGGTGTATATATTTTTATCGTAAACTTATTCGTAACTATTCTATTGAGAAATTAGTGCGAAAAATCAACCAAAACAACACAAAACATTAAATAAAAAAATTTCTAGATTAAAATTTAAAATTTCGGCTTCGAGGTGCATTCAGTCACCATTACGACTATCTGTGTGCCAAATTTCATGGCTGTAAGTGCGATAGATTCGTCTGGACATCGCAGACAAACACGCACACACACACACAAACATTGCCTTTTATAAGTATAGATTTTAATTTGAATTCAGTTTGCTATTATTCTAGAAGCATAATTATTGTTATCGAAACATACATAATTCAAATTTTCAGTCACACACCTCGAATTTACTCCGTCATAAGCTTAGTTGGGAAAAAAAGACAGTCATCAAAGTATATGCGTTTCTTTTCACTAAGTTTCTAAAACCAGCTAAAAGAAAAATCTTTCAAACAATTTTCCGATAGAACGGGAAGTTAACACTATCCTGTCCGATCCTCCTTTTAATAGCCAAAGGCAAAGCAGGATCCTATTTTGTAATGTAAGAATGTTAGAGGTCATTGCGATTTTTTATGGGGGGTAGGAAACCCTTCAGTTATTCTGAGGTGCCAAAAAGTACCATTTATTTCCTTTTTGGCAAAAAGGTTGTAAATTTGATGAAAACGATGACGTCACAACCTAGTAAATATCAGCGTCATCTCATGGGAAAATGTATTTTTAAAATTCTACTAGGCAAACCTTAAAATATGTGTCTTATTGGTATAGATTTCGAAAACATCAGAATGTTTTTTTCAGAAGATTACTATTCCAATGTTTCAATTCACAAGCATCTTTCCAAGATATTTCAGTTAATATTGTTTTTATTTCCCCGTATCTTATTTCATATCCCCGTATATTAGTTCTTTTGGACGCTCTCAGCCACATTTTAATCAAACCTGAATCAGGCATTTAATTTTTAGGTTAATCAAAGAAGTAAATAACTAACTTTTATCGAAATTACATTGATAGTTGAAGGATAATTTTTTTTTTTTGTAAATAAAACAATATAAAAAATAAGTTACAACGGGAAAGCATCTTAAACAAAAGGATTATTTATTAATAGTATAACAAAGATAATTATCATTTCTCTCATATGCGCATTTTCAAAGAACAATATAACACGCAAGTCAAATATAATATATGAAGCTGTTAGAAATTTTCATACAATCAACATTCTAATGTTTTGAATCGCGAGAAGCTTTTAGAAATATTCCATTTAATATGATGCCCATTTCTGCCATTTGTTATCTTGAGTCCAAATTTAATCCTTTAATGCGCTTTTTTTTCTAAAATGTTAATTACAGCTGAATAAGTCATCTATATTCTAGTTTAATTAAATAAATAACTCGATAGAATGCTATTGAAATTATGCTAACCGTCTGAGATAAAGTTTATAAGGCTGCCCATCGTTTTAATCAATAAAAGTTATTTTCTCACTATGAATTTTAGAACTTCAGACTTTTCATTTTGTTCTGATATAAGACGTAAGCTAATTTTTAAATACAGAAATTTTAAGAATGAAAGAAATTTATTTGCATACAAACGTTTTATTCATTCCTTTCAATTTTGCCATAAAAATGAAGAAGTTAGATTTCATCTCAAAGATTAATTAACTGTTGAATAAGGAAGATAATTTATGCTTAACCTGTTTACAAAAGGCTGTCTAAATTGCTAAATATCTTTTAACAGTGATTAAAAATAAGGGAAGAATTAATCTTCGAGAAAATGCGCTTTTGAGTTCCATCTCTCTTCCCCTTTTTTTCATCTCGGAAAATCACTGATATTTTATACAGTACAAAATTACCCCATAAATTCTCACATTGTCATTATGATGAAATATTAGTAAACAGCTAAATTATTGCTGTTGTTTACTGAGTAAAGATATTTAATGCATCTTATTCCGCGTGCACTGAACTGGAAAGGTTTTACTTTCTTCATAAAACTTAGTACTTCTGTTACTGCTTAAAATGAGAACAGCATTTTTTTATTAATATGTAAATGTAAAATCAGAAAAAACATGAAAAATCCACGAGAATTAAGTCAAACAGTCTGTCTTCCGACATACAACCATTTTTATTTTTATATTTGTTCAAGGAATTCTCAAAAATGAGGATAAGATAGGATAAAGATCTGGCAGTGATAAGAGTTTGTAGCAGAATTTATTGCACTAAACATATGAATTTCTTCAGTATCAATCTTTTACAACTACCAATTGTTTTCTAAAAACAGTAGTAAATGCATGTTGCGACAAATTTTGATTCTATTTTTATTGTTACTTTTTTCGACTCCACTTGAGTTATTAAAAAAAAATTATTCATAAAAATATCTTACATAAAAATGCAACTTACCTCAAAAATAAAATTACATTCGATAACATGAAACATTAGAAAAGAAATAATTTTTAGAATCAGAAAAGGTTAGAAATTTTCCTATATAAAAATAAGAATTTTTTATTATTATTATTTTCATATTTAATGTGCTAAATCAATTACGAAATTTTAAAAATACAAATAAATAAAAGATTTCATAGTCTATTTGCACGTGTAATTTAGGAAAGTAATTTTGAGGGAAAAGTAAGGCTTATATTGTTATATATGTCATTTGCATAAATTACAATTAATTCTTTAGATATTTTAAATAGAAAATGAAACATTAGTTTAAACAAACATTATGCTACAGCTACATAATATCAAATCCGAACTTATTAAAGTGAGCGAATAATTTCATTCTTCCTTTCTTGATGAGAATTTACTCATTGTTTCCCCAAGTTGAATATTTGTAATTCCATTGCTCTTGCTACAATGGACTAGCAAGAGAATTATATACCTTAAACATTTTAGGAGCTTCATGTTTGAATAGATTCCACAAAATGAAAGTCGGGGTTTTACTGCTTCATAAATTTGAAATAAAGTAGTGTTATAATGAATCAAAATCCTGAAACTAGCTGTTAGGTTTATGTTAATACCTGCACTAAGTGGCAACAGCTCATTTATAATATCTAAGATTATAAGGATTGGCAACAGCATGGTGTAGAAAACTTGTAAACAGCTGATAATAAATGTTTTGGTTAAAATTTATTCTACTTATTTTATATTAATAACATCTCACAAATCGATGAAAAGTATATTAAACATGGTGTCAGACGAGAGATTCGAACCCACGCGCACATTCGTGGATCGTATATTAAACACTAGCAGAGATTAAAAATTTAAATTTTATATTCAATTGTATACTATGAATCATCAAGAAGCTAAAATTATGTAATAATTTAAATATATTTTTGGTGTAAAAAATAAAAAGAAAGTGGAAAAAATTCATTGAAAAACACATTTGGGCAGAAGAATACAGAACTTAAATACCGAATAAGAATCCTAAAAGTATTTCAGTTTATGCAAGAAAAACCATGTAATTTACTAAAGCATATAATATTTTCCTTTTAAGCCAAAAGTGAAAATAAAAACAAAAACTGCTTAATACATAAAATTTTGTATAATCCTCAAAGTTTTACATTTATTTACTTTTTTTCATTGGCATTTCAGGCTCAATGCACCCTACGATGTTCGGTCAAAAATCAAATGTGGGAAATGTGGATCACGTAGATAATGGAAAACCCTTTCAAAACGTCCAAGACGTAAACTCTGATGATGCAATGATTTCACACATCAACCCAAGTATCTGGAGACCTCCAGCAGCTGTTCATCCTGCCTATAATCCATACAAACAAGTATACATGAATAACTCTTTCCAGGGCAGGCACATCAATCTGGCTCCAATGAACCAACAAGTACTGGCCCGGCAATTACAAAACGAGATGGTAAACCAGCCTCCCCGCACTAATCTGCAACTTTATCATGAAGGGATCAAGGACACAATTCAAAAACTTCAAAAACAACACCAGAATTTTCTTCTGAAAAATCATGTCCCAAAAATGCCCCAAGATCCACAGCAAAATTCACCAAATCCGAAGCCAAATCTACCTAATAACAAATACCAAGCAAACCCCTCTTTGGGTCTTCATTACCCGGATCGCAGTGGAAAGTACATTTATAAGCCATATCCGTACTTTCAAAACTTCAATCCTCAAAACTTAACAGTTCCTGAACCGCAAGCGATGGTGAATCCTTTCCCACCCAATTCATTTCCAAACCATAAAATCAGTAGCGAGCTCAGCGAAGAGATGAAACGGCAGCTGAGAGATGGGAAGGTCATACTCCTTTCCGATAGTGTGGTACGCTCTAATTTTGGTCCTGATGCTGAGAATGACCAAGAGAAGAACCCAAAAGAAGCTACAGTCCAAGAACCCAAAGTAGAGAAAAAGAATGAAACTCAGGCACAAAAATAGTTTTCTGCACATAAATTGAATGCATCATCTTTCTTCTTTTAATTTGGCATGGAATAAGGAATATGAAATACGAATGGTTTTAGATTAATTGCTACCAGACATATATATGTCATTAAATGTGTAGGTTTGGGCATATTCAATTACTATCGTTTACATAGCTCCTAACTTACAAAATTTGATTTTAGATTCTGAATATTCACGGAGGATTGAGTGCTTAAATCCTAAGAACTGTAACGGGAAATAAAAGAATAAAGAAAATGTTTTGGCTGTCTTGTTAAAATATGTTTACAGAAATAGGAAGCTATTCTTTTCTTAACAACTTGATTTTAGATATTTACCATATGGGATTTGAACATTCTCATGGAAGCCTTTTCAGTAATGAGTTATTTTAAGCTCTCTCTCCAACCAAAATCTTGTATAAATATTTCTTCAATAAAACAGAAGGAAAAAATCAAATGTCCCTTTAGATGCAAAAATAGAAGAGTAGGTTTTTGTTTTGTTTTTTGTCTGTTTTTACCTCAAGAAAGAGTAGATACTTTTCGATGAAATGAAAAATAAATCAGAACCGACATGAAATCTTTTTGCAGAAAAAATAAGTTTTTATAAATTGGAAATTTTTTCCATTTTTTTAACATTTTACTTCATTTTTATTTTATTCTTAACCTAAATTTAACCTTTTCTTTTTGCAAATGCTTTTCCTTTCTCCATAATAGCTGTAAATCGAACTCGATTTTTAAATCATCTTGAAATCCAGTAAACTATCTTTTTTTTTATTTTCTTTAGTTAGTTGAATTTTACAGAAATTTTTAATCAAAAATCATGCAACTATAGAAATATCATGTTTATATTCTGGTGGAGGTGCGGTCTATTCTGTTGTGGAATTTATGTATGAGCTTGCATACATAAATTCCACAACAGAAAGGTCTGCACCTCTAAAAATTTCGTTCACTTACCTCTCTATATGATGGTGAATAATTCCGTATTAAACCGTAATAAAATGAGCAATGTGATCGAGCAGATTGGTAAATAATATACAAAGAAAGATTTATTACTTCTGAGAACTTATTTTCATTCTAAGGGCAAAGACTAAATACAAACAATCATAGATACATTTTTGATACCCAAGATTTTTGAAAGCATGATGAATAACATTCAAATAATCCATGAAACATAGACATTTCTTATTACATCCGGTAAAAATGTAAATTTAAAAAAAATATTTTCTGATGAAAAAAATATGTAATGTGTCACAATTCTCATTCTTCTTTAATCCTACAATTTTCCTGTTCTAACATGGAAGTATGTGATATGAAGCCAAATTTTTAGTTATTTCTTTATCATAAATTGTCTGGAATATTCTATAACACTACAAACGAATTAAAGTAATTTCCCACCAGATCCCATGAATATTCCGTATGATTCACAGTTACAGTGTTTATGGATAGATAAGTGGCAAAATAGAAATTTCCCTTTATGATTGTACTTGAAATTTAAAATATTCACATGTAGAAATCCAATTGTATAAATAAATTTAAAATTACTGAAACAATGGATTTTCTAGCAGATGAGCTCGGGGAAACTGAGATTTTTCATCTTGAAGAAATACTGTATATCCAAGATTTCTCACACAATGTAGAAAGCAGTTTCTTTAAGAATATTTATTTGCTTTACAAGAATTTATAGAACTTTTCAGTGTCCTAATTTCTGACATCTTCACTGGGTTATGTTATCATGTATGATAAGACGAGAAGAAAATTTGTGTAATTTCATAGCTGGATTCTCTTTTTCTATACCGTATACAATATTCCTATGCTATCATAGGAGATTAAACTTGCATTCATCAGGACGGGCAACTTTTCTGAACGATGAAGCTCTGAAAAAATTATGCCCGTTTAATTTTTTTTATATTTTGTATGAGTAGAGAAGATTTTATACTTTCCTTCTCTTCTTCCGTCAATATTTTGGGAGTTACATTGTACTAATAATATTTCTTCTGAAATAGGAAGACATTGCAAGACAAGTTTTCAAATAAAATTGTTTCAAATTTTCACTCTCATTTTTTCGAAGTTCCATATCAATATCATACATTGCTCCATATGCATATCAAACAGAAACATCATTATCAATCACATAATTTTCTAAAAATATTCACATGAAGCAAACTGAAAGAAATCTAAAATGAGTTAATTTAAATTAGAAATATTATCTTTCTTTCAAGTTCTTCATAACTTAGTTTGAAAAAAATTGCTAACAAATAGAAGTAAAAACAATAGTCAAAATAGAATAGATGTAAAAATTTTTTATGAACTTGCTACACAATTTTCTGAAAATCCATTATTTCTGGAAGTCATCCTGCTATAATTTAAATTTTATCACAATCAACAGCAACAAATTGGCCATATCAAAAGTATTTTCACCACAAGCATATGATACTGATTCCTAGATTCTTTTATAAATTTCTATCGAAGCAAACTAAAAACAAATGAGTTTTAATTTTCGAAATTTAATCTCAGAATAGCAAAGGATTTTGTACTAAAATAATTATACTGTGCAGAACTTTTTAAGTAAAGCATTACAATTTTATAAAAAATATATATTATTGCTATTAAAGCAATGGATATTAAAACACTAAGTTTAAAAGAATGAGAAAATAAGAGTTTAATAATAAAAATAATAGCCGCTTTTAAATTGTGTTATGGTTAATAATGAAAAGCTGCAAGTATACATCAATATTAAGAGTTACTGAGTGCAAGAAATGAAAATCAAAGCATAGAACAGAAAGCAAAATTATTAGTTAATTCAATAATGAATACGATTCATAATAATATAATGTTGATTATCCTTGACAGTCAAATTCAAATAGTTACTAATTACTATTATTATAATTATCACCATTATTACATACAACACATTTACTTTTACACTCGTAATATACACATGTTAAACTGTGAATGAAACTGAATAAAACAAAAAAGAAGACAAAGAAACATAAACCAAAATTTAAAAAAAATTTCTTTATTTACAGTTTTACAATAAATTAAAGTTTCATAAATTATACACTTAGAATAAAGATAATTTTACAAGAAATACACATCATAAATACAAATATGGTATAATACAGAAAGATAAAACATTTCAAATAATAATATTCATTTTTGCAAAAAAAAAAATTATTTTCATTTCTGTTTGCTATAATATAAATGCAAAAATTAATTTTATTAAAACAGAATGAAATCTAAAGGTTACAAGAAGATTCTTTTATTAAAATTAAAATAAACTCCATCGTTTATTACAAATATTTCTTAACATATTCAAATGTACAAATGTATTTCAACGAGGGATAAGTCAAAAGTCTCTGATAACCAGTAAACTGTATAATGATGAGTTATCAACCTCTCAGCATACTGACATTTCGTTGTATGCTATAGCTCACCAACATTACATACACATATTATTATTTATTAACAAATACTTTAAATAGAAACATAGCAAATCTTTTTTTAAATAAATATTTTTTAATTTTTACATTTATTAAAAGAAAAGAAAATATAAAGAAAATCAAAGCTTTAAATGTATATATATTATCTTCATTTGAAACACTCATTTATTGTGTAGTAAGAAGTATGATATAAAATGTTGGACAAATACACAACACTTATGACGCCTTCAAGCAAGTAAAACATATTTGCTTATGTTCTTAAGTATGTTCTGCTTCTCTCTAAAATTTCTTTTCGTATCTTTGGATAATTTGGATACTTGCTTAGAACCTAATGAATAAAAAAAATGATAACTTATATTAAATGAAATAGGATGGAAACAGAAGCCGAAAAAATTTAGCAGTTGATGTACTTACAGTCTGACAAACATCTATAGCCTCAGCATATCTCTTAGCTTTCATATTATTAAATGCTAACTTGTATCCTAAGCAAAGAAAGATCATTCCATAAGAAAGTTAAAAAATGAAGCATAAACAATATTTGCAATCACATGCAAAGTGACACTGACAAATGAATATATATTCAACTTTGATAAAAAAAAAAAAAAAGCAACAAAACGGCCTGCACTAAACTCTTTAAACAAGATAAAATTGATATTTCTCCTTTGGAATTCACAAAACTTTAATTTCATACAGCACTGTCTTTTTAAATAAAAAAGTGGATACCAAAGAATGCGTCTAAAAAGGGTGGCAAACGCATTACTCCCTTCAGTGCAGGTGTGAATGATCTGATATAAATGGAGGAGAACAAGTGGTAGAATATTTTGAGTGTATAAACATAATTCCGCCCCCTTTTTTAATAGATATTATTAGAATACTTCTTGTATGTAACTGAATCTAGAAACACTTATATTTGAAAGGTTTAAAGCAACCTTTAGTAAATAGTATGTGACATCTGATTAAAATGGAAGCAACAATTTTTTACCTCCTTAAAAAAGACAAATTTTAATTTTTTTAAAAAAATTGTGAAAATATTCACTTCAGTACAGTAACTACAGTGAAACGTGCTGTTTGGTATTTAAAACTCGTGCTGAATACTTTCGATAATTTAATTAAAAAAATATAATGAAATAACTAGCCAAAAAAGTCTTCGACCGCGTCAACGCTACAAGTGCAAGTGGAATGACTAGAAAAGTAGGAAAATCTTCGAGTCTGCCAAGTCAGAAAGCAATGCTGACTCGTTATTATTATTTTTAAAGAGAAATTAAGAACAAACAGTTGTAATAATTTTAAATAAAATCAAGAATTCTGGCTTAGCTCTGGGGGACTGCAGCCCCATAGCCCCCCACTGGATTCGCCACTGACCCAGAATATACTGGAAGACACAACAGGGTTATTTTCAAACGTGGCAATGCTCACCCACATGTTGCAAGATCAGACTAGGAAAATCTAGAAGTGTTACGCTGAAATACGTGATCCAAGTAGAGCACTCTTTCTGAACAGTTCAGTTCTTTCACAAAAATAAAATTTTGCTTGGTGTCTAGGTTATTTCAAAATAACCATTTTTCTATTGTCACAGAACCCAGGTTGTATCCAGGCCAGACAGTTGTGGATTTTCATTGAATGAATATTTCTTTGACTTTGTGAGCAAGCAAGAGCCTTTTGTGTACTTGAAAAAGCGAGGCGTTATATTTATAGACCTGACAGGACGAAGACGAATGAAAATCAACAAATTTAGATAATAAAGATTATTGTATATCATAAGTTGAAAAATTTTCCCATAACGTGATTTACGATACCTTCCGTTCTGCCACTCTATTTTCCCGATGAAGCCGCCCGTTTATCATGATACTACATCTATTAGAGGGAAGTTCAAAAATAAAGGAAACATGTTATATGACGAAAATAAAACATAATTTCCTAATTGAAACAAGTTATGGTCTTGTTTAAAGTATACATAGGTCGGTCTAAAAGCAAAGCACTATCTACTGTAGCTTGATATTGGTAAACACTAGAAAAATGAAATTTTGTAGGTAGAAGCACCGATCATTTGTCGATAAGACACCATGGCTGATCAATATGATACTCTACTACGCCAATATGCAGTGATCGAATTCTTCTAGGTTATTTCTGAATGGAGGCATTCTGAATCTATGAGTTGAAAGAAGCCATGATTTGCTAGATCATGCAACAAATTGATGGCGACATTCTTTTGGAATCACAGGCAGGTGATTTTCACAGACTACCCTTGAGCATAGCATGACCATTACCACAGAACAATACAGTTCATTTGTGACCAAACTGCAGCGTATTTTACGAATATAGATGCCAGAGTTACACACAACGGACCAGTGGCGTAGCCAGGCGCGTATTAAAGGCTAGGTGCGCCTGGGCCCCATATAAATGAAGCGTTTTTTTTTAAATATCGCAATAAATAATTTTCCTCTAAGAATCTGTTCACATATCCGATTTTAACTGAGGAAGTCCGCGTTTTATTATAACAATCAGAGTCCCTGAACAGAAGAAATCTCCTTAAAGATCTCGTTAATAGTCGTTGGGTACTGCGCACATACCTCCCGCACTTACTCAAAAGCATTTATTGCCAATACGCTTCTCTTCCGGTTTCCCAGGGAAATGCTGAGCAATACAGTCATTGATTATTCTGACAGCATCCGGGGAGGTCTGTGTACAATAACCACAGCTATCAATGCCCCCCAAAAATCTGTTCTCTGGAATTTTGCCGCTAATGACTTATCCTACAAAAATCGTATTTGTACACCAGATCTAAACATATGTAAAAGCTTAATTCAGATAGTGGTCCAGATGACTAGATATTCACTTTCCCAGGCTTGAAAAAGAAACCCAATCATTACAAAGAAAACATCTTCTCATGTAGCTATCGCTTCAATGATTAGAATGATCGATGTGCATTTCTTTTCATTGAATATCATTAGACATTAGTAGTAATGGTTCAGTAGCTAAGTCACCTGTTTCCCTGCAGTCATTTAATTATTTTAGGGCGTTGAATATCGTTCGTTCTTCTGTCTCCTATTCACACTTCTGTTAAACACCTTTTAAGTGTCATTTGATAATATTTATCATCGTTTAAAATCGCATTTTATTATCACAATCAGGGTGCTTGGAACAGAAGAAATGCCACTAAAGATTTAAATATCATAATGCATCTAGATCGCGTTAACTTGGAAAGTGCATTTTTGAAGCATACACATATTTGGAAAGCGACGCTATTCAAAACAGTTCATACAGATAGAAGACGATGAGATAAACCAAGACAGAATTTTAGTAAGATTTCATGAGGAAGATTGTGGTGAACATTACATAGTTGTTTTAAAAATAATTCTTCTTCCATTGGGGAATAGAACTAATAAGGTATGTTTTATTTAATTTACTATGGTAGAGTGAATATTATATAACAGTAAATATTTAATGGAATTATATAAATTCATTCAGCTTCAGAAAAGAAATAATATTGAATAAATTTCCTAAAAATTATAAATATTTTTATATATACAAGTTTAACACCACATTCATAGTCTTATTAAATAAATTTCGATATAATAGCCTCGCCACTTCCATTTCAATTCAGAGTAAAATTTTCAATTATTTTAACAAAAGATTTTTTCGCGCCTGGGACCCCCAACAAGCTTAATACGCCCCTGGGCGTAGCTAAAGGGGGCGGTCCGCACCGGGCGGCACTTCGAAGGGGGAGACAAAATCAGGCATGCAAGAAAACTAAGAAGAGAAACTGTACTAGCTAAATCACTGACAAGGAAAGGGCATGACTTGGGAAATTCAATTCGGGATGAAACTTGGCATATTAGTAGCATACCATTAGGGTGTTCACCCATTAACCTAAAAAAGTGCAATGGCCAGCCAATTAGGAGGAAATGGCCCTCAAACTTCGGGCACAACTTATATACCAGTAACTCTTCACATGCAATCAGTGCTGAGATAGCTTAGATGTCAGTGTGCCCGTCTAGCATTCGTTAGGTACGCAGGTCGGTCCTGGCTGCGTTTTTTTTTTTTTTTCAGAATTATTCTAAATTAAATTAAAAGTTTAAAAAATTATTTTAAAATAAAACTTTAATTATTTTTATGCAGAAAATAACTTTATTTATATGATACTTGAATTACAGATAAAATAATAAAAAATAATATACAAACAGTAAAATAATTATAAATACATCTTTAATGGTGGTAAATATTAACTATAATTAAAATTATCATTCTAAATTCATTGAAAGTTTTAAATTATTGGGTTTTTATATTCACAAATTCTTCGTTC
Source organism: Araneus ventricosus (assembly GCA_013235015.1). Taxonomy (NCBI): domain Eukaryota; kingdom Metazoa; phylum Arthropoda; class Arachnida; order Araneae; family Araneidae; genus Araneus; species Araneus ventricosus. The sequence continues at coordinate 1,287,104 of BGPR01000054.1, read as the reverse complement.
TTATTTTATCTTGGAAACAGTAGAGAGCAGATGTTAATATATTGAATACATATGCAGATAGTTCAATATTTTAATGGTCCGAAATTTCAATAATTGAAAAGGGACCAATGGGTAAATGTTTTTACTGATTATCGTATGAAATTCATTTAATGAATTTATAAAATTTATGAGTGATGAAGCCTAAAAAATATCTTTCATTGATGCGGGTAATTGTAGTTGTGATTTATTATCTTTAAAGTTATATTTATCATTTTTTAGTACTTATAAAGTAAAATTACCAAAATTTCAATTATCATATGAATAAATAGTAATTTTATGTATAAAAAGTAATATTTTAATTAAAAATATTTAAAAGTTTTTAATTTAATTTGTAATAATTTTGAAAAACTTAAAAAAAAAAAAAACTGTCAATCTTTCTAATGAAAGATAGATAATTTTTAATGTGAACGAAGACACAGATCTAAAGGACCGTTGATCTTGTGAACAATAGTCATTTATCAATTGTGCAAGGTGTCAAAATATTTTTTGTTTCCAATGTTTTTATGCTAATTATTATTCTGGTTTTTGTATATAATTTAATGTAGAAATTTACAGTTACTAGTACAAAATGGAAGATAAAATAAAAATTAATTAATAAATGTAGAACAAACTTCTAAAATTTATGAAGGATAATACCCAAACGAAAATGTTTTATGATGTGAGTCATTATAGTTAATATTTATCACCATTAAAAATGTATTTAGAATTATTTTACTGTTTATATATTATTTATTATTATTTTATCTGTAATTCAAGTATCATATAAATAAAGTTATTTTCTGCATAAAAATAATAAAAGTTTTATTTAAAAAATCCGCAGCCAGGACCGCACTGCGGAACTAGCGAATGCTAGACGGGCACACTGACATCTAAGCTACCTAAGCACTGATTGCATGTGAAGAGTTACTGGTATATAAATTGTGTCCGAAGTTTGAGGGCCATTTCCTCCGAATTGGCTGGCCATTGCACTTTTTTAGATTAATGGGTGAACACCCTAATTGTATGCTACTAATATGCCAAGTTTCATCCCGAATTGAATTTCCCAAGTCGTGCCCTCTCCTTATGAGTGCATAAAAAAATAATTGATCTAATCAATTTTTATTTTTCTCCTTCTGTCGTAAATTGCCAATATCTGAAAGAAAGACTGGTGTTGACACGCGATTTCGCAACCTACCTGCAGAGATCGAGGGCGTCAAATGACGGATGACGTTACTAATAAAGTGCTTTATCCTGGGATTTATTATTATTATTTTGAGGTTTTGTGCTCTATGTAAAGGAAGGGTGGCATGTTAGAAGTTTTATTCGGGCGACAAAAGTTGCAGCTACGCCACTGCAATGGACATCAAGTTGCATTACGATACGGCAAGACCGCATGCTGTACACCTGACAGTTAAGAATACTAGCCAACTAAGATGGACATTGGTGCCAGACTACCATACTGTAACCACCTAGCGTCATGGGATGTCTATCTGCTTGGATGACTGAAAGCTTATAAGGTTGGGAAATACTTTTTAGAAGACAATGAGATCATTGCGAATGGGAAGCCCAAGAATTTTACATGCCCCAAGAATTTTACAAACGTGCATTCCTATCATGGAAAAAACATTAACTAGTTCAGCAACTGTAGTGGTTGCAGGCACAGGAGTGAGTATGGGCAGCATTCTGTCATTGAAACAAAGATGGCTGAAGTGCAGTGGAGCATATGGATCATACATTAAGTGACATTACCGAAGAACCAAAGGATCAGTGCTTCTACCTATAAAATTTCATTTCTCTAGTCCTTACCAATACTGAGCTATAGTGAATTGTGCTTTACTTTTTTGCCGCCTTTTGTAGTAAAAGGGAAGGATCTTCTTTAAATAGATTTATATTTGTGACGAAAAGGTAAACCTATTGATTTCTAACTGACTCCATATTTACTAAGTAGAGTTTAATAAAAATAATTGTTTTTAATGAAAATTCGCCACAAACTAAACATTAACCGTTTCAGAATCTTGTACTTACAGGGATGAATGACAGACAGACAACTAATTTAGTCGAAATGCAAATACCTATCGATCAAATATGAAATTTTCCTATTTCAATTTTAAAGTGTTATTTGTCATATGGCGATTTTATTTCAGATTTGTATTTCATTCTGTACTCTTAGAGTTCCATATTTTTATATCAAGATTTACGCACATATAATCCTGAAAAAAAAACTGATTGATAATTAACAAATTCTAAATTGCAGGACTATAGAAAAAACATTCTAAAAGCAGAAAACTAATATCAATAATTTTAAAGAAAATTAAACCCTTTGTTTTGTTTGAAACAGTGTGTAAAATAAGGAATATCGCTACTGTGTTAATAATAACAAAAAATGTCTAAGTGTGTTAAAGGATTGATTTGGAAATTGATTTTTTTTTTTTGGATTGATTTGGTGTGCAAAGGATTTATATCTTTCTAAGTGCGTTAACCTGATATCTTTAGCGTTGTATAGCATACACTGCTCGATCATGAAGCACCAAATTTAGAAGTTCCAAAAAATCAACAAAAAAAATTATTTAAGTTTGGTGTGAAGTGGCATCAGTGACGGTCGTTTTTCTCGAGCTCTTGTGTTGGATTTGTGTGGTTGCGCATTTGTTTATCTTTTGCGTTTTCTTTTTTCTCTTCTAGTTTTTTGAAGCCGACAGGTAAGACCTACCCATTTTTTCCCGCCGTTTCCTTGGTTTGCATACGTAATTTCGCAACTTTTGGTACAACCTGAGTCATTCCATTGTGACTGTCTCTGAATTGGATGATGTTTTTTCTTTCTTGAATTGCATTAAAGAACCTGACAATATGGTCCCTACATCTAATGACAGATTTCTAATAAGTGGTAAACCCACAAACGAATTTGTACTGCACCTTTGTCAAAAACAGTTTGAAACAATCAACATAGTTATCGCAAATAAGAACAGCTCAGCAAAACTGCCCCATTGGAACCCTTTTCAACTCCATGCATATATCAAACAAGCGATTACCGAGCACCCAAATATCACCAATATGAAATATACCCGTCCAGGCAAACTCCTATTCGGATCCTGTTTGTGCGGCTAATCTTTTTACCCTCCAAAACGTTTTAGATACCCCAGTGTCTACTGATGTGATTTGGGAAAACAGTACCTCTCGATTCCTCATTCCTGATATACCACCGAAAACAACACCGGAAGAGTTAGCGGATGAACTATCCTGTAATAACGATATTGTCATCAACCATATGCGAAGATTCGTGAAACCAAACTCTTCGCAAGAAACTTCTCCAGTTCTTGTAACTATTCTTGGCACCTATCTGCCGGATTTGTTAAAATCTGGTTCATAAATCAGAAAATTCAGCCTTTCATAGACAGGCCTCTGCAATGTACTAAGTGTTTTAGCTTTTTTCATCCAACCAGAATTTGAGAAAAATCCCAAGCTTGCCACTTATGTGGTACAGTTCACGTTGGTTCACGTCAAGGGCCTGCAAAGTGCAGCAATTGCCAGGGGCCACACTCTGCAACGTCTAAAGCATACCCTATGCATAGCAAAGAGCAACAAATATTTAATACAAATGAGTTAATATCCAGGAACCATTTTACAACAGGAGAGGCCAGACGCATCTTCAGTCACGCCTCCAATGCAAATTACGCGACAGTATTAAAATCAAATATGATCAGCGATTATTTCGAATCCACTGTTAATCAAAAAATAGAGACCATTGTTCAATCGCCCCTAGAAAAAATGGAAAAACAAACCTTTGCTTTTCAAGAAAAAATGGAACAACAAACTCTTGCTTTTCATGAAAAAATGGAACAGCAAACCCTTGTCCTTATGAAAATGTTCGATAAAACAGTTGAGACCCTGCTTTTTCAAAATGCTGAATCAAACCGAAGTTAACACCAAATCGCCTTTTAGGAAGAAAAGTGCTGTGGAAAACTTCGTGAACGTTTCAAGCACACCCATGCATTTAGATGCAGAGGAGCACCATACTTAATTTGGAACCTTTTAGACTTTTTTTCCTCACAAGTTTGTGGAATTTTGTTGTTGTTGCTCCTTGCAAGTTGCTTTTTCTTTGTTTTTTCTCTCCCCCTTATTCTCTTAATTTTTTCTGTTGCATTTCCTCTGTTTCATGACGTTCGTTCAATGGAACTGTAGGGGTTTACGGAATAAGAGGATTTGGCTTCAACTTCCACCTTTTTATACCTCTCAATTTTGGATTTTCCAAGAAACTTTTTTTAATACAGATGATCATCTTCGCAATTCAAATATGACCTTTATTTACTCTCACAGATTAGATCGGTCAGGAGGAGGTCTTCTTACTGGCATACCTAAGACTGCTGCTGGTAGAATTATTCCAACTTTGTTTTCTGAAGATACTAACCTTGAAATTCTTGCTACTGAAATCCACTTTAATAACCACAAATTCATTATTGTTAATTTATATGCTCCTCAAGGTTTTGATATACAGCAAGCAAAATCTTTTTTCGAATCATTTTCAATTCCAGTCATCATTTTTGGGGATTTCAACCTTCATCATTCAATGTGGGGTACTAATAACTCTACACCTCTTACCAACAGCTTTGTTGATTGGCTCCAAAATTCTAATTTTGTTATGCTTAACACGTCCAACCCGACTTATACTTCGAACACGGGAACTAATTCTCTACTAGATTTTACTCTGTGCTCAACCTCAATTTATCACCAAGTTGATTGTTTCGTTTCGGATTCCACTTTTGAAAGTGACCATAACCCGGTGGTCACAACCTGGTCACTCTTGGGACAGACCTCGAAAACCATTAAAACGATTGATTGGAACTCCATCATGGAAAACTCTTCAGAAATTTTGTCTCCGCAAACTCTGACCTCCATACTATGATGCGCAAAGTCTCTGGGATAATTAATCAAAATACGAAACACACTGCCTTGCCAGGTAACAACTATCCTCCCTGGTGGAACATTTCTTGCCATAATTTTCAAACGTTGAACAAAAAATTTAGGACCAGGGCTTTACGAAAAGTCACAACTTCGGATTGGATTAAGCATAAAAAGTATGCAGCAAAACTCATAATAAATATTGGGATAAAATGTGCAATATTACTCGGAACCCCTGCATGTTTTATTCAATGATAAAAAAAGAATCTACAACCATTCAAATCAAGAAGTAAATGTTTCAAACCTCATCCTACATAACAATCATTATGTTTCGAATCCCCAAAATCAGAGCAACCTTTTTCTTGATTTTTTTCTCTAACCATGAACCTATTCCTTTGGATTTTGACGGCGATAAAAACATTTATCTGAATATCCCAATCCAACTCCAAGAAGTGCGAAAAGCTATCCAGAAAACTAGAAATATTTCTCCAGGTGCGGATTGCATCCCTGCAAAATGGTTCAAAAAATTAAACATCGTACATCTTTTGAAGTTAACCGATTTTTTCAAGAAATTTGTTCGTCAATGGATATCTCAGAGCAATGGAAACATTCAGTTATTGTTCCGGTCCCAAAACCAAATAAAGATAAATCCAATATTAATTGATACAGGCCCATCGCCCTCACTTCTGTCTGTTGAAAAATATTTTAAAGGATTTTGGTGCAGCGCATAACATATCATCTGATCATCAATAAGAAAATCCCCTCCTACATTTATGGTTTCTTACTCCTCCGAGATAATCAACTTGCAATTTATGGTATTCATACCGCTATAACGGAAGGTCATCATAAAAAAAAAATCATTTTATCGGAATCAATTTAGATATCAAAGGTGCGTACGACTCGGTGTACATCGATGGCCTTGTTTTGAAATGTCTTCAATTGGATATCACGGGAAATCTTTCCAAATTCATTCATCAGTTTTTACATAACAGAACTCTACAAATTCGTTGGAGAAACAGTCTTTCGAACACAAAAGTCATTCAGAAAAGATTAGCCCAGGGAAGTGGTTTATCGCCCGTTATGTCTGCCATCTTTATGTTTGATTTCTGTGATACCTTAGACGAAGGTGTTAAATGTTCCATTTTCGCAGATGACATCTTTATTTATTGTTCTCATAACTCTTTGTAATACATTGAGAAAAAATTGCAGAATCAGACATGACACAGGCTTGGAACAAAAAAAGCTGAACTTTATAAATACGGAATCGAGTCAACCGTAAACACTGAGATGTAAAATAAGTATGATTAATTGAAGAATAAATGAATAAATTTATACAAAAAGTGCTTGAGATATGAAAAATATAGTAGAAATATTATTTAAAAGAAAATTAATGGATGAAAAATGAATTACGTGTAAAGTTTTTTAAAATAAAACTATGGTAAAATTATCTCACTAAAAAATATGGCCACTTAAAACTTTTTTGATTATAAATAATTATTTAGACTTTTGTTTCTCATTTTTTGAATAACAGTTCAAAGCTTTCTTTTATGCTTCTCTGCTATTTTCCTCCATTTTCCAAATTTTGCTCCCTTTCTTTGATCGGGGTTTTTCTTTATTTTTTCTCATTTATATTTTCTTACTATCAAGTTCCTCTTATTACCATTTGCCTGATGACCTTAAATTTTTTACATATTACTATCAATATCACGCAAAAAATCTTTTTCTAAATATTCAACATCAGACTGCAGTTTGCTGATCATTTTGTATTAAACACTCTGAAGAATTTTTCAATATACATTCTTCCTGATCTTTTATCTATCAAATCTGACTATTTTAAATGTGCACACGGCGGCCAGTTTTGTTTTCATTTTTTCACGTCTTTTGTGTGCGTACCCAACGCATTACCAAAAATTTTAATGCAGATTTTATCGATCCCAATAATAATAAAATTTGATGCCGGAAACGCTAAAATCCGTACAAATGTGTCATGTCTATGTTGATAGACAAAAGTTAGGGAACGAAAACTAACAAAAATGAAATCGAAATAACTAATAAAAACGAAGAAAAGATTGTTAAAAAGATCGTAAAAATAAAGTGGCTTCCTTCACGGAGAGATAACGATCTCTTTTTCTCCCGAAATTCGGATCGGAAGAAATTTGTGGATGATTTTCTTTCATCCAATCAGTATTCGGAATGAATTCTGATTGGATGAAACGAAAGGCGATTGGACAAAATGAGAAAGAAAATAATGCAACCTTCGGGCATTCCTCCCAATGCTAAACTTTGACCCCAAAGCGCGGCAAAACGCGATACATAACTCGGACGATACATAACTTTCGGCAGGATTACGCAATATCTTACGAGTTTGAAATTCTTCCGCTTTAGAACCATACTCAAAATTTTCACATGCATTCATTTATTTGCATGAGCAACCCCCCCCCCCAACAAATTAATAAAAATTTTAATGCAGATTTGCATCGATCCCAAGAATGATTAAATTCGATGCCGAAAAAGCGGAAATCCGCGTTTCCGCGGAAATGTGTCATGTCTGCAGAATACAATGGAGAATGTTTACAAAAGGTGTACCTATTGGAAGCTATCTATTTCTCCTGAGAAATGTGCTATTGCCGACCTATCAAAAAGAAGATTGCTTTCTACTCCCTGCATCTCCTACGCAGGTTCTCCCCATCCCTGGAAGGACTCAATAAAATATTTGGAAATTATCTTTTCCAAAACTAATCAGAATGGTGCCATCGTAAAAAATCTTCGAGCAAAACCACTCAAAAAAATTAACGCCTTGAAAACAATCGCCTATAAATCATACGGCCCCAGAACAAAAGACCTGGTTGACATCACTAACAATGGAATCTGTAGCCTTTTCTATTATAGCCGCGCAATCACTAACAAATTATCGCAGACACATTTCAAAATTTGTGATACCATCCAAACTATTGCTCTTAGAGTTGCCCTTGGCCTTCCAATATGGACACCAAACCTTGTCTTACTGAAAATTGCGGAACAGGAAATTCTCTCTGAAAAAATCAAGAGATTGGCCATTCAATTTTTTACCAAGCAAGTGGCAAATGGCGTTCATTCACCCTTATTTCTGCAATCTTCGAACCCCTGCATCCAACTTAATAAGAAAGATCAGGAGGCATTTGCTGGGCTACTTGCAGATTTGAACACAACCTTTGACCAAATTATCACATTGCCTAACATACTTGATGTTCTCCACAAAGACATTTGTGAAATTCACCTTGCTTCCTTTGGCTTTCAAGATAAAGCTCAACCAACGTCCATGATTAAAACACTTTTTAAAGAAACCATCAGTGAAGAATTTCAAGATTATTTTATCATCGCTACGGATGCATCGAAATCTAATTTCTATACCTCAAAAGCTGGTACCTCAAATCCAAGATCATTCTCTTTTCGGATCCACCCAATCAATTCTATCTTCACAGCTGAAGCGCTTGCCATTTGGCAAGCAATTGATGATCTCTCAGTTCCTGACAGTAACCTTCTGATCTTGACAGACAGTTTTTCAGTCTTGCAAGCACTTAAGAATTTGTCCATTAATATCTTCCAAAAACATGCTTCGTTTAGCCCATAAAATTTTAATGAGAGCGAAGTTTAATCAAAAAACTGCACTGGTTTGGACTCCGGGACACTCAAGTATTACATGGAATGAAAGGGCGGATTCGTTCGCCAAAAATGTCACGGAGTCGGCCCTATACATTGAGTGGATCGCAGTAGAAGATATTTGTTTCAAACTATGGTAATTTTTCTATTCAAAAACCGATGGAAAACTTTCGAAATAGCAAATATCTAGAGACCTACCCTCCATCTTATCCCTTGCACCATGGCTAAAAAATAGACGCGAGGATATCATCATTACTCGCATTTTAAACCGAATGATTATCACCCCAGCTCTCTTGCACAGATTTGGACTTCACAACAACCCCTTTTGCTCCGTTTGCAATCAAAAAACATATTATTTTAAACTGCAAGAAGTATTTGCCCCACAAAAGGATCTTCTAGTTGAAACTCAATCTGAATCTTCAAATTTTTTTGTTATATAAAGTCTTTCTTCATACGATTTGCTCTTCTAAGCACCATCTTCAGGTTTTTCTTCAGTCGCTAAAACTCTTTGACATCTACTATCTGTGACTCTTGGATACTAGGGGATGACAGACTTTGCTGCTATATATCCCAAACAAAACCCAACTTCAACTTATTTAAATTTTTAGTTAGTGTTTCCCTCACTAGATGGAGATAGGTGCGCACACCTACAAACAAAGTTGACTTTGGAAAGTCGCTCTTTCTTTTTCCATTCCACTTCTTCAGAGGTAAGACATTTTAAGCCCTTCTTTTCAGACTATGTTTAAAAGACTGTTTTGAATTTCTTCTTTGTGGATAAATGTTTTTCTTTCTTTCCAATTTATTCCGGAACAGGTTCAGGCTTAGAGGAAAATTCAAATTATATTTAGACCTTAAAGTCTTTTTCCTCTAGAGAAAACCTATTCTGATTTTGAATCTGCATGGATGAATGGCCTCTGATGACGTCATCCACCGGATTCTTATTCTTCCTCATTGTTTGTTATTATTTTTATATAGTTTTTGTATTTTTAACTCTTTCACAATTAAATCTTCCCTTATTTCGTATTTAATTATTAATTAATTTTATTTCGTGTTAGTCTGATATCTTTAGCGTTGTATAGCATACACTGCTGGATCAAGAAGTACCAAATTCAGAAGTTCCAAAAATTATAGTACAGTATACTCTCTTATTATCCGTGCTCATTCCGGACTCACAAAAAAAAATTTAAAGAGAAACATTTTCACGCTTATCATGCACGTAAAATCGATGTTGATGTTCGATCGAGAGATTCATTCCATGAAACTAGTGAGCCGTGACGGCGGAGGTTACAGAATAGATTTTTTCTTTCTTCCTGCAGGTGCAATCTCTAGCGGTTCAACCCCTAATTTTCTGAGAAATGAATCGTCCACTTCCTGCTAGCTCATTCTCGTACGAACACGCTTCTCCCTGACACGTCATTCTTTAATTTCTTCGTCTTCTTTCACTTTCGCACGTGTTCCTTTAGTTTTTGCGTCTTGTTTATCGTTAGTAGCGTGAAACTTTTTACTGATAAAGATGAGTGGTGTGAAACGAAAACGAAACGTTTTAAATGTTAAACAAAAATTAGAAATCCTTCAAAATCTTGATAATGGAGAATCGGCTAGTACTGATGCAGAAGATGTACTAAATGAGGGAAATGCAATTTCTCATTCTGCTGTTCTACAATCTGTGGAAACTTTGTTAGATTATATGGGACAAAGAGGATTTGATTACTGCGGTTCGTAAAATATGTGTCGATATACGACAAGAGATGAACAAACAGCCGAAGCAAAGACGCATAAAAGATTTTTTAAAGCAGTAAATGTTAAAAGGAAAATTCCTAGTTTGATGTTATACAGCATGCAAATGTAGGTAATTTTTATACTGATGTTGATTTTTTCTTTAATAAAAAGGAGTTTTCGGATTATCCGTGTTTTTCTATTGTCTGTGCGATCCCTCCCGGTGATTAACCCAGATAATCGGGAGTGCACTGTATTTACTAAATCTATGTGATATTTTTCATTAAATTTTGGGTACTTACCAATAACAGGATTTAGTTTACTAGTTAGTAACCATGCTTTTTCAAAATTTTTCACTGCATCTCTGTAATTTTGCTCCTTTTCAGCAATGTACCCGTATAAATCATAAGCTTTAGTACAAGACTGTAATGAAATATAAATTACTTCAACCAAAATAATTTGAATTACCATAATTTTTCGAAAACATTAACACAACATAAAATTAAAAGTACAGTGCAATTTATAAATTTATTTTACTACCCAAATTGCATTAAATAAACAACATTTCAAACGCAAATTTTAAATTAGCATGTATTAACAGACCTTGTTGTATAGCAACACTTTATCAAGCATTTCAGATGCTGATGGGAATTTTCCAGCCTGTAAAAAAAAGAAGTTATTTAATACAACATATTTATTTTTGGTACAATAACCAATGTTTGAAAAGTGATTCGAAATATTAAAAACAATTTTTAAAACAACATATAACCAGTAGAGGATCGCGGTATTCGTAACAAAAATGTAGTTTCTATTTCTCCTTTATACTTACAGACTTTTACATACTAATAATTCGAAAATATGATACTAACCTTTTCTAAATTACATCATATAGACACAATGTAAATGTGAAATTCGATTGTCCGTCCGCAAAACTTTAAGTAAAAATAAAAACCAGCAGCACTTGCACTGCATTAGTTAAAGATTTGAACAGATCCAAACAGTAAAAAAATAGTTTAGTACACAGGACAAAATGATGTATAAACAGCAGAAAATTGAAATTTCTGTTTCCTAAACTGTGCAGAAAAAATCACAAATCATCAATGGGAACATAAATTGACATTCCACCAATTTGTTATCTTTCATCGCCCTTTTTCTACCTCATCTAAACATTTTCTTTTCTTGGTTTTATTTTTTAATCATTTCTTTTAAATATTATGTGGGATGAAAACATTACAGATTTCAGAAAATTTTATTTGTTTCTATCCCCCTTTTATTATGAATCCATTATTCAGAGATAAACCATTATTCACATAAAAATCAAGCATATCTGAGGACAAATTTTTATGCCTAGAATACACGAATAAATGGGAATGGGGAGAGTAATTTATGTGACAACACAACAATTGAGTTCAGTGGTATAGTCATAAATTAAACAGTGTCAGAACGCTCTGACCTGGATAATATTATTGGGGGGGGGGGGGGGGAAAAGGAGAGAATAATGATAGACAGGGTTAGCAGGGGATCACTTCACAATAATTTTTTTTTTTTACATTTGAAATACATAATTATTTTATGTAGGTATTGAAATCGTGAAATAATAAAACGTCGACACTAGAACAATGCATATTTTACAGTTGTTATTTTCTTTTTGATCAAGCATTTACATTATGCATGTCGTAGCTCAAAGCAAGAATATAATGAAGATGTTAAAGGGTAAATATTTAGAAATTTATGTTGATTTCAAGTTAAAGTAAAGTTGAAATCAACATAAATTAACTAAAGTTAAGTAAAATATATTTAACTTAACTTTAGTTAATTAATTTTAACTAAAGTTAAGTAAAATCATGGCATTAATAAGTAATACAGAAAATATGAGTTCTGCAAATCAAAACATAAAATACTTTAAATATGTGCAACCCTAATGCTTTTAACCTTTTCTCGCAACCACTTTCTAGTGGTTTATTACTTTTATTAATTTGAAATACCCATCATATACTGGAGGTTAAGGATTAGACAAAGATTGCCCTGTTTTAAGGCGGTATTTTACAATTTTTTTTCTTATTTATTTCTCATAAAAAAAAGCAGTGCTGTTTTAAGGTGGTATTTTACAATTTTTTTTCTTATTTATTTCTCATAAAAAAAGCAGTGCCGGGAAGGCTTTCTGCTTCCACTACACCCCTAGTTGTGTTGACACCACACTAAAGATAATGTTCTTTTAATACAATTAGGATTCAACAAATATCAAATATTATAGTTTGATTCTGTTAAAACGAAGAAATTAAATCTAGCAATTAAATTAAGAAATATGGATGAATTAAAAATAAAAGGTACTTTTCAAAATGTTTCGCAATTACTAGGAAATATCTTTTGCTGTAATCAGTGGCGGCTCGTGTTATGTAATCTTGGGGGTGCTGTCTATCCAGTGCATCTTTAATACTTCACTGCACAGTAATGCATATTTGAACCACTTACATTTCTTTGGCTTTTTTCGTTAACTTTAAGTAATTTTATAATTAATGAATAACTAATAACATTTTTTCTTCAAAGTTTTTCTTCTTTAATAATTTAATAAAAAAATTTAACAAATTAATTTTAATAATCGAAATTTATTTTTCAGTTCCGTTTTCTGTATTCCTTACTACATTTAAAAGAAATTAACATTAAAATGACAGTATAGTATAAAAAAATAATAATTTTCTTATTAATTAACGAGAAAAAAATGTTATAGTATAACTAATATAAACAGAAGCGTAGACGAATACTATTTATTAGTATCCTTAAAAATTACTTACAAATGAAATCCATTCTTGTTTTGTTTTCAGCGAAAGAACAAAAAATTAATCTTGATGCTTGTACGACAATTAAAAAATTTTGTATCCATTGAAATCACAACAGTTAGTAATCGTATCCAGATTCATATTGTGCGCGTCAGAAAATATTTTATTATTTTTTTAATGATAGAAAGCTGAGTTCAAGCTCTGTTGTATTATGTAGTAACAGGAATTGCCAAGAGGAGAAAAATAATTATTAATTTGTTCTATTACATCTATCTAAAGGTGGACTGCGATAATTTAAATTAGGAATATACTTATCAATATTCTTAACTAAATCTTAATTTGGAATAATGAATCATGATCCCAAATAGAAAGATGCAGAATATTAGGGTTCACGAAAATTTTGAAAAAATATTTGTATCACGAAAACTTTCTATTATGTATTTCATCAGCATTTATAACTAAAAATCATCAAAAAAATCTTTTGGATTGCAAGAAATTCCATTACTATAAAAAAAACTTATTTCAATTAAATTTTTATTTATCATTAATTATCTTTAATTTTTTTTCAAAATTTTAGAACGCAAAAAAAATTTCCGAGCGAGAAGACGTTTAAAACTCCGTTTCTAATGTCAGGGGAACTGTCAATTTTCACAGTTCCTTTTCAGCTTAAAAACATGGTAAGGAAAGCTTGTGCAGTGTCACTGTGCAGGAGGAATTCGGAGCTGGAAGTATCCACAGTTCCCGTTGGTATTGTTACTTTCTCCATTGCGCTTCTTCTTCGGGTAGTGAAAAAATAAGATACGGAACTTCGTTTTCTGTGTAGGTGTTTCTTCGCGTTTCAATTGAATATCGTAATCGTTTAATACAAAATTGCATTAGATTGTTCATAAATTTAAATATTAAAGGCGAAATAAAATAAATTGATTAAATTTACACAACGGAAAAAGTTGGGGTGCTGCTGTACTGTAGTCCCTACACACGAGCCGCCACTGGTTGTAATACTCTGTTCTGAGATGAGGCACAACAAAATGCAGCTAAAAGGTTAGTTAAATTATGAAACATTAGAATTAAAGAATCATGAGTTTCAATATGTATTATGCAGAACCACTAAAGATCTGCCCTTTGCAAAAGGAGACTGCAGGTTAAATCTCCATAAATGCAAAAAGCCTTACGATGCCATCATATAGAAATTTCAAGAGAGGAATGATGATTAAGGCATAATCACATAATTTCAAAAGTACATGATGAAAAGTGCTAGATAGCTGAATATTCGAAACAGGATGCTAAAGTGGACAAAATAAAAATAAATAAATAAAATAAATTCTAAATGAAAATCACAAATGAAAAATTACCTTTATATAAATGTCCGCCAAAAGCAACCATGCCTTTTCAAGATATTCTGCATCCTTAAAAAAAAAAAGGATACGGATTGAAGCACAAGTGTGCACTAATATAAACAATCTATTCAAAGTTATGTTTTATAATTTTCTTCAAGCAAAGAAGGTATTAAAAAGAGTACATACAAATTTATCTATAGTTTCAAAATCGGATTATGGTTTGCTTACACTAAAGTTCCATGTTGTTTTGGCTATTCTTTTTAACTGATTTCGAGCTCTAGGAGTCTGTTTCAACACTAAATAAGCCATTGCTGAGCCAAGAATCGCACCGGCATGATCTTTCTAAGAAAACAGAAAAGAAATATCAAATAGACATAGCAACATATGCAGTAACTTGGCATGAACCTGAAGGCGAATTAAAAAACAAAGCACCTAAATTACAGCTAAAACCAACAAAAAATAATCATAGAATGCACACGCAAAGGGAAGCGAAGCAACCTCAATTGATGGGATAAGATAAATTATGCAATTCTTTGTATATATTTTAGCGAAATTTCATTTCATTCCACGACTTTTGTTCTTTTTTAGTGAGTTCATGAAAGTTTTTGAACATAAGCAATTTAAGCCTATTTACTTCCAAATGAAAAAAAAATTTCTCAATCATTAATGTGCAATTAAAATGCTGAATAACTCAATAATATGCAGTTTTTAAGCTATGGTTTCTATCTTATTTCCACTTCTGATAAAGAAATTCTGGCAATTAAGTTGCTCCATTTAACTAATTTTATTTTAAATTAATGTCATTAATTTCATTACTTTACAACAAACTGATTGGATAAAATTCCTTAACTGATTAGCATTAGTTCATGTTCTCATGAACATCAACAAAGTCAAAGAGAGCTTTCATACAGATTAATTACCATAACAAACATAATGCATAGCAAACAAAGGCCATGAATCAAATAGTTTGACAAAAATCATTAAGTAGATGTATGATTCATGTATATGCCTGTTTCCTTGATTCATTAAAAAGTGAAATATTGCCCATTTCAACATCTTACTTTGAGAAAAGAAAATAAAAAAATTGATATCAATACAACCCAATTAAATTGTTTTTCCAAAAGAATAAGATTAAATAGCATCACACTACATTTAAAATATGCAGACTTACATATCTTTCATCAGTCAGAATTTCAATGAAATCATTTAAAGCAGCCTCTGAATCTAATTTAGTTCGCTTGGCAAGTCGAATTAAATTGTTGAAAATTCGAGTATTCAAATTTGCACCATATTTGGATTTCAGCTCCTAAAAACAAACTATTGATTAATTTCAATCGCAGTTCATATTATTTCAGTTCTAAAATGTTACAGAGAGAAATACATAAGAAGAATTGTCCCATAAAAAAACATATAAAGAGCAGTTCATTTTACACCACAAATTGAAATATAACTATTATTTTTAAAAAATCAATGTAAAAAATAATTATTTTCTTATATTAATACTTAGTATTCAGTGAACAAAGAGTTATAAATAATGTCTCAAAAGGAATATTTTTTTCAGTTATTACACAAAAATTATTGTATGCTTCAGAAATGGAGTTCACAGGTTCATAACTGAAAAACTTTCACCTTAACTGACTCCACTGAATATGAAAGTTAAACATTAAACAATGATGTAACTTCTTGAATTTCAATCGATTAAAAATTCACAAAAATAATGCTGAAAAATAAAAATTCATGCAGCGTATAGTTAATTGAAATAATATAAAACTGCCAACAAAAATACGAATAGGGATTTTTAAAAAAAGGAAAACAAAGAATATAGTTTGAAAAATAGTGTTTCTTGTCGCCTTCCCTTACCACTAATCAGAGAAAGAAAAAAAAACATCTTTTGTTTTCTCTCTCTCTCTCAGCGATCTAATCTCGGTTATCTTTATAATATTTCCCAACTTACGCAAGTCAATCAAACAAAAATATAAACAAAACAATAAACATAAGAAAGAGTGTTAGGCATATAATAATAAGCATAAATACCAAAGGGCTCTTCATCGAAAACTTCCCCTTAATTGACCTCATAGAATACAAGTGTTTATTTTTGATATTACGAAACAAAAATCAAAATTTATTTACCAAAAGTAACTTCTCAGCAGTACGTATATTTCCTTCTTGTGAATTCGCCGCTTTCTCTTTCAATCTATATTCAAATTTTAAAAAAATATATATATATACACATTCAGGAGGAAAAAAGAATGGTAAAATTATCCAAGTTTTAAATAAACATATGTCTTAAATGACAAAACTACAACCTGCAAAAAATGCCTCAGATATTCTATATAGGCACAGAGTTCTTATTCAAACACCCTAAAATTCTTGGTTAAAAATCTAATTCATATAAAATGTAACCCATTAATATTAATTACAAGAGTTTTCAAAAGTTTTCATGGATATAAACTATATCCTTCTAAAAGCAACAGTGCAAGATTAACCAGCAATAGAATAACAGTATTATGTACAAAATAAATCAACCTACTTATAGAAAAACTCCTTTTCTTACATCTCTAACTTTCTCTACAATTCAGTGGGCTATTTAACGTTATAAACATTACCAACAGATAAAATTATAAGCTCTAGTGCAAATATTATTTGTAACACATAAAACTATTACTCACAACATGCACAAACACATCTGGAACCTACATAAAATTTTGCATATTTCTCAAAAGATCTTCGTATTAAAAACAAAAATGTAAATATCAGAAAATATAATACAAACAAGCTTTCGCCCTTTTTTAATTTCCGCTTTACTCAAAAGAAAACTAAAAGGCTACACCAAATTTAAAGCATTTCAATATTTATTCAAAAATCTATCTTACATTAAGTCACCATCCATATCAACATTTTCTCCAGCGAAATTTTCATTTTCCGGATTAATGCAAATTTCAATCATGTGACACAAAGATATTTGTCCCCACAAAGGAATGCTACGTGTTTTGTTAAAACATTTCAATGCATCTGAAGTATTCCCTGTATACCTAAATATAAAATACAAAAATTAATTACAAAGTAAACAGATAATAAAGAAATTAGCTGTATAGTAATAAATTTATTGAAAAAGGTAATTTTTCACAACTTACCATTCATATAAACCTTTACAATAATAATAACCAGGATCGATATTTAAGTTGCTAGAAATTGCTTCAGCTTTCTTTAAACACATTTCAGCATACTCTAGTTTTCCTAATCTGCGGACAACTTCTATATACCTAGCAATTGCTTCATAAAAATCTATAAGGAGGAAAATGTATATAAAACTAAAATATATCCTGAATTCGTATTACATGATTAAAAATAACTATTTACTTATATAAATACAAAACTGAAATTGAAAATGTTTGGCTATTAGTAATTAAGAGCACAATTAGTCAAATTCTTAAGGAAATAGCAGTATGAAATCAAATTTACATGAAACTAGGCGTTTTGGCGCCCGGGGCAAAATCTGCGATTAGCGCCCCCTACACCTTCTCTGAACACCAACAAATAACAAATAGGTTAATTTGCTTAAAATCTTAATTAAAATCTACAGTTCTATACTGAAAAAGGACTGGCGACTACAAATAAGAAAAGGAAAACACTAATTAATATGTTTGCAAGAATTTAATAAAGAAAAAAAAACATGTGTAGAAAACAATTTTGTTTGACCTAATACAAATACGCTAAGTTCAAGTTTTACATAGTGAACATTAGGAAAAACATGTGCAATAATATAACAATGACAATATACTAACTAAGTGCTCCACTTGAAAAATTAATGTTTCAAACTATTTTTCAGATGGATAGGTTAGTTTACTCTGTTAACCATTAAACGCTCAAATTATTTTAGTTTAATTTTCCTCTTCTTTTCTGCAAAAGTTTTTTTATCACAACATCGTAAGAAATCTTTAATGCCTTCTCATGTTCAATATAAATCACTGCAAGATTAGAAAGGCGGTCTTGCTTGGTTAAGTTTCCTAAATAGTTTTTTTATGATTTTACGTTTGCTAAAACTTCTCTCATTCGATGCGACAGAAACTGGTAGAGTCAAGTAGATTCTTAGGGCCGTGGTCAAATTTGAATAGTTTTCATGAAGACCATTTGTATATAAATAATTTTAAAAGTCAAGGGCAGTAGAATTTAGCTAACTCTTTTTTTTTTTATTCATTTCCAGCTAAATTGTCGCTACCTATCACAGAATACTTAAAACTCTCTACTTCAACAGATAGTTCATCCTTGTCCAAATCATCTCGGTACAAATTTGCCAAAATAGTAGCCTTCTCTTTTAAAGTTTTGTTATCAAGAGTCGTCAGTTGTTTGAGAGACAAGAATACGAACATTTCATTCACCTTTTGCATTGATTCGAATCGTCTCTCTAACTCTGCTGCTATTCTATCATTCACTTGCAGTACAGCAAGTTTGAATTTTTTATGTTGAGAAATTTCAGAGCTTTCTTCTTTACATTTATCGTCAAAAAATCTTTTCTTCTTCCTCTTTCTTAGGTCCTTAAAAGACAGGTCTACATTAAGAGCAAGACAAGATTGTTTTGCTTCTTCAAGGACTTCATTCACAATTGTACATCTACAATCTTTTATTTGTGCAGTCAGTCCTTTTAGGAGGTTGCAGGCAACATCAATGGCTAAGTCCTCTTTTTGAAGCATTTTAATGACGATGTCTATTTTTTTTTTTAATGTTTTATGCCAGAAACAAGTAAAAGCTACAAATTCAAAGGTCTGAATACTTTTCAAAAGTGACACAGCCCCAGACTTCGTTTCAGGGCTTGATACTGCATCTAATGCCAGGTGATTCAAAGCCTCTACAATCTTGTTCAAGTTTTTTTGGACTACAGTTACAGCTTCTCTACGAGATGACCACCAAGTGTCAAAGGACAACCACTTATCCAGTGATAGTTTGGAAAAACTGATACTTAAAAAAGAAAACGAGCAGATTAATACCACTTATCTTCATTGGTATTTTCTTTTAGCCACGATGACAAAAATTATGACGACAGATGACTTTGCTTTTCTCTCTCTTTAGCTTTTTTACGGTTTTCAGCGCCCGACAATTTTCTGGACATCTTTCGTTGAGTAGCAGAGTGATAGTCCATTGCAATTAGACCGAAAAATGGCAAATAGGGGAAAAAATTTATATAGTTTTGAAACTTTGGTCAAATACTTCTTTGACCTCAAGGATATCAGAACCGAAAAGTTTCCACCTCTCAGGGGGGAGCTTCCGCCCCTAGGGGTGAAAAACTGAAGTGAAGTGGAGTGTTAGGTCAGTTTTTCCTAGATTTCTTCAACCTTACACATTCAATGTTAGAAATGGTATGGATGAAAGACGTAGAGCATAAATTTCTGCGTCGAATGAGTACTAACACTATATATTTTGTTGCAGTAGTACGATTACAAACACTTACCAATTTGCAATGATTTTTCAATTTTCAAAGACAAAATCATTATTTTACAAAAGACGACGCATACAATCAAATATTCTATCTAAATAAAGTTTGTATGTATAAGTATTCACTTTTGTAAGCACATGTATATGCCAGAGTACCAATACCAGAGCGCTAGTGTGGTGTGGAAGTTAGGAGAGTACAACTAGTCCATTGCAATGAGACCGAAAAATAACAAATAGGAGAAAATTTTATAAAGTTTTGAAACTTTGCTCAAATACTCTTCTGACATCAAGGAAACGGAAACAGTAAAGTTTCCATCCCTGAGGGGGGAACTTCCCCCCACCCCTCGAACGTGCAAAACCATCGAAGCACAAAATGATCGTACCCAGCTTATAAAACAACAATTAACATTGCTTATTTTTTTAACTGCAATAAATTATTTTCATAAATATTCTAATTATATGTAGCCTCTTGCTGGCCATGTTTTATAATATCCTTGATACAGTTCCAGAGCGACCAGTTGATAACACTGACAACCTTTACTTCATTCTTGATGGATGCTCTTTTATTCACCGTGTAGTATGGCCAAAGCAAGAGACTTTCGGTGATGTTTACACCACATATATGTCTTATATCAAGAGGCATTACGGCGATGAAGTAACAGTTGTTTTTGACGGATATACCGAAAGCAGTGTTAACACAAAGGTTATTGAACGCCAAAGGCGAAGGGTAAAGCGTACCTCAAGAGAAATAATTTTTAATGAAAGCACCGTTCTCCTTGACCCTCAGAGACAATTTCTAAGCAATCTTGCAAATAAGAAGTTTTTCATTTCGCAAACTCGCTAGCCACTTGGAGAACGTAAGCATATGCACGTTTGTAGCAACAGATGATGCTGATGTACATATTGTGAAGACCACTATAGAGACATATGAGAAGATTAAGAAACAAGTTGTTGCAATTGGCCAAGATGTTGATATTCTTGCTTTACTTACTGCTCCTACTCCAGTCTATATAGATATTCTCATGTTGAAATAGGGTAAGGGTAAAGTCAAAGATAGGTTCTATAGCTCTAAAGATCTGCGGAATTCTAATCTTATGATCGAATGCAAAAAAATCCATTCTCTTCGTTCATGCAATTAGTGGTTGTGACGCAACTTCAGGGTTCTATAGAAAGGGAAAACTACAAGCAGTGCAATTGCTCATATTATTCAGGATACTTTCCTCTTTCTTCTTGTTGATGTACAATGCGATGATGAACCTCTCTCCTGCTCTTTCAATCTCAGTGTAAGTTGATTTAGGGTTATTAAAGATCTCAGGGATATCTTGCAGGAATTTACTGAGGTTGAACATCAGCATCATCTGTTGCTACAAACGTGCATATGCTTACGTTCTCCAAGTGGCTAGCGAGTTTGCGAAATGAAAAACTTCTTATTTGCAAGATTGCTTAGAAATTGTCTCTGAGGGTCAAGGAGAACGGTGCTTTCACTAAAAATTATTTCTCTTGAGGTACGCTTTACCCTTCGCCTTTGGCGTTCAATAACCTTTGTGTTAACACTGCTTTCGGTATATCCGTCAAAAACAACTGTTACTTCATCGCCGTAATGCCTCTTGATATAAGACATATATGTGGTGTAAACATCACCGAAAGTCTCTTGCTTTGGCCATACTACACGGTGAATAAAAGAGCATCCATCAAGAATGAAGTAAAGGTTGTCAGTGTTATCAACTGGTCGCTCTGGAACTGTATCAAGGATATTATAAAACATGGCCAGCAAGAGGCTACATATAATTAGAATATTTATGAAAATAATTTATTGCAGTTAAAAAAATAAGCAATGTTAATTGTTGTTTTATAAGCTGGGTACGATCATTTTGTGCTTCGATGGTTTTGCAAGTTCGAGGGGTGGGGGGAAGTTCCCCCCTCAGGGATGGAAACTTTACTGTTTCCGTTTCCTTGATGTCAGAAGAGTATTTGAGCAAAGTTTCAAAACTTTATAAAATTTTCTCCTATTTGTTATTTTTCGGTCTCATTGCAATGGACTAGTTGTACTCTCCTAACTTCCACACCACACTAGCGCTCTGGTATTGGTACTCTGGCATATGCATGTGCTTACAAAAGTGAATACTTATACATACAAACTTTATTTAGATAGAATATTTGATTGTATGCGTCGTCTTTTGTAAGAATAATGATTTTGTCTTTGAAAATTGAAAAATCATTGCAAATTGGTAAGTGTTTGTAATCGTACTACTGCAACAAAATATATAGTGTTAGTACTCATTCGACGCAGAAATTTATGCTCTACGTCTTTCATCCATACCATTTTTAACATTGAATGTGTAGGGTTGAAGAAATCTAGGAAAAACTGACCTAACACTCCACTTCACTTCAGTTTTTTCCCCCTAGGGGCGGAAGCTCTCCCCGGAGAGGTGGAAACTTTTCGGTTCTGATATCCTTGAGGTCAAAGAAGCATTTGACCAAAGTTTCAAAACTATATAAATTTTTCCCCTATTTTACCTAAATGCAATGGGCGTTACGTTACAGAATTGTCTTCTACCGTACGTTTCAATATCCGAAGACTGCCCCTTTTGGACGATTTTACTCAATAAAGGGATGATGGGGGTGTAATATAGGCCCATTTCCTGAGTCCGGACAGCCGCATACGCGGAAGGAAGCTGTAGTGCGATGCGTTCCACGTTCCTACGCGAATACATCAGTCACACCCCTCAGCGCCCTGCGTCTCGTTGCTTGGGTATTATCAACAGACACATCTTAATTTTACGTAATTATTTAATAACATTACAAATGGTTTTGATTCCGGGGTAGAATTTAAACAGAAAATAAAAAGTAAAACATAATTATTTTATATTTTTTATGCTATTTTTTTAATTTTTCTCTTAAAATTTTCACCTCCCCTGGGCTGGCGCCCGGGGCAACTGCCCCGGTTACTCCCCTCTTGTTTCGTCACTGACCAAGTATCACTTCTCTTTCTGCTGTAAAAAAAATGCAGCATACTTTTTTTTTGATGATTTAATAACTGTGAAACTTTCACAGGTTTCTAGGTGGAAGGGGAATGTATGCTATACATTTTAAGAGGTTTTCATGCTAGCATAGATAATGTATAACAGCAATGCTCTATAAAAGGGAAATAAACTGAGATGGTTAAATAATAATTATGGGTAGTAAAGGAAAAAGAGGAGGCTAAAATTAGCATCAGTTGAAACAAAAAAAGTATCCCTGTCAATTAATTTCTAATCTGGACTGTATGGTTTTGCAGCACAGTACGGTTTCTTATATTTGTGCATCCACTTAATAGAGTTCAAAAGAAAAAAAAATCCTCGTGATATTTAGATATTACTGCTTGAGTAGATTAGGTATTTGGGTGAAAAAAGTTAGTTGTCTGTCTAGATATCGTTGTTTTACTAGGTGGGGAGGTCATTTTAAGCGACGGATAAACAATAAGGGAATGGACTGAAGAGGAGAAAATGAAAAAATGAGGCTGTGGGCTTAAGCTGCATCAAGCAAATAGGAAGCTCCGATGATTAAAGGGGAGGGTGGAGATTATTGATAGTTCGGGCACCAGTTTCAGGAGTGAGGCGAAGTCAAAATATTTTTTGGAATTTATCACGCTTACTTCAATAACCATGTCCCAGGCGCCTTTTCCTTTTACTAAGCCACTCAGAAGCTCATATCTCTAATTCTTAAATTCTCAACGAATTACACCAACGGACCCATTTCTTAAGAAGGGAGCAATATTTTTATCAAGCACGAATCAGCAACACTTTTAGGGGATATGTGAAGAAACCAGTCTAAGGGATTATATGTGCTATAAGAAAAGCCTGTGAACCGCGCGCTTAGCTGTAACTGTAGCGCGGTTTGTTTAGGTTCAGAATCGAATGCTTGTAACGTGTGGTTGTTGTGTGTGCGTCAATAAATGTCATTTGTGTTAAAAAGCTGCCTAGTTACATAACGCCTCAACGCGCAAACAATACATGGTGGCAGCGGTTAATTATTTTTGAAGTTCACGAACATTTTATTGCTAAAAACATCGTCGAACGAAGTTCGGTAGAACGAAAACGGAAGTAGCTACGGCAGCGTTGCACATAAATCCTCCGGAGAACTTTACGTTTTCAACGCCTTGCAACTGGTCAAAATGGAAGATGAGATTCGAAAGATACCGGATTGCTTCCGGATTATCGACCAAAACAGGAAATGAATAGGTAAATTCTTTACTCTATATTATGGGAGAACAAGCAGAGGATATTTTTAGTTCTTTCGGTTTATCCGAAACGGAACAAGATGTCTTTGATATTGTGTTGAAAAAGTTTAATGATCATTTTGTTGTTAAGAAAAATACTATTTTTGAACGTGCGCAGTTCAATAAACGTGTACAGCTCGATGGTGAATCAGTCAATATGTTTATAACCGCTTTGTATACATTGTCAGAACACTGTGAATATAGTGTATTACACGACGAACTCATTCGGGATAGAATTGTGGTTGGCATACGCGACAAGAATCTAAGTGAAAAGTTGCATTTGGACGCCGACCTAACTTTGACAAAAGTGATTGAAAAGGTTCGACTCAGTGAAGTGGTCAAGGAACAACAGGAAAAATTGATCGAAAAGGACAGTGCGTCCGTTAACGCTATCTCGCCAAATAAACAGGCAAAATTTCTGAAACAAAAACCAAGCTCGGGGGCAAGGAAACAAAATGTGAAACCCGATTTCCATAGGAAAAATAATGAAAATGAATCCCGCTTGCATGGAAAATGTAAATGGTGCGGTAAACAAAGACATGATAAAAGAGTGTGTCCCGCTAGGAATGCCAGATGCAGACAATGTTTAAAAATAGGACACTATGCGAAGGTTTGTATTACCAAATCCCAAACAGGATGTTCTGAAGTGGCATATTTAGGGGTAGTACAGCTGGAGAGTAAAAACAAAACTAACATAGATTGGACAGTTACGGTTCAAGTAAACCATAAAAACATTAAATTTAAAATCGATAGTGGAGCTGATCACACTGTATTGCCTGCAAATGTTTTTCAGAATGTGTTCCAAAATGCTAAATTAGAACCACCTGATAAAATTCTATGTGGTCCAGATAGAAATCCATTGAAAACACTTGGGAAATTCAAGACAAATATTGAATACAAGGGAAAGAATTGCACTGAAGAAATCTATGTGATTTCCAATCTTCAAATGTGTCTTCTTGGCAAACCTGCACTGTTTTCTCTTGGCTTGGGTCCAAATTTGAATTCTATTTGCCAGATTTCTGCAGCTGATCCAAAAGCTAAATTTCCAGAACTTTTCAAAGGACTTGGGGTAATGAAGGGATGCTATTCTATCAAATTGAAACCAGGAGTTATCCCATTGAACTAAAAATATCCACTTCTAAAACCAACTTTATAAAATGAATATGTTCACTTTTGATTTTTAAAAAAAATTCTCATATATTTTTAATCTTTCTGTAACATCTTTTTTTTTTTTTTTTTTTGTGCGTCGGTGTGTTTAATGCTAGAAAAATATATCTAGCTCTCATTTTGGGGGGCGTTCTTTCTCTTATGTAAAATGTCAGCATTTCTCTTCCAAAATCTTGACAATTATGCCCAGAAAAATTGAAATATACTACATAAGGAAACAAATACACAAAATAATCTTTTTTCCAACCCTGGAAGCTTTTGCGAGCAGGACAGTTTAAGAATCCTGTAATTTCATGGTGCACCATTCGTGAGAAAAAAGGGGTGGAAGTAGACTGAGAGATTTATGATCGGGGGAATGCAGTTGTTTTTACATCACAAAACCCCCTAACTTCTTATTGGGCGGGAAACTCGAATGGACATTATCCTGAATAGTCGTAATGTTAAAGACAACATAAAGAAATCTCAATCCAGAAAGCGGAGTGTAGCTGATAAAGTAAAGTGCGACTTTTATACACCAAACCTGCTTTACTATAGGTGAATTAAAGCATTATTATTACTGTGGAACTTGGTTAATTCAAACATTTTTTAACCGAATTCGTAAGTAATTCGATTTTTTCTCTATTCTTAAAATTTCTATATGCATAATGCCTAAATATAATCTGTAATTCGAATTTATTTTGCTTACTTAAATGTCAAGAATGAAAATTTTAAATTCTTTTATATTTCTAAATTGCTTTCATCCTTTGTATGCTCATCGATCGTGAATAAATAACTTTTTAAGGTTCTTTATTGACTCTAGAATCCAATCAAAACAGCAATTAAATATTTCTCACTTTTTGAATTATTTTAAATTTAAGCTTTAAGTAAGTTTATTAACATTATTTTTTAAAAAATCAATAAATATTATTACTTTGTTAATTAAAATTTCACACTGTTTATTTATTCATTATGTATTCTTTATTAAAGGTGGTAAATTTTAAAAATAGGGTTTTTTTGTTTGCCTTTTTTTAGTTAAAATTGTCGTTTTCTCATGCTGTATTCACTTTTACACAAAGATTTTCTAAATTAAATTCGAATTAGTCAAGTTGCACTGCTTTTCATTATTTTACATTGCTTTTTGTTGCATTAATTATTTGTTTATTTAACATGATTTGTTTTAATATATCTAAAAAAATTCTGCAAATTTATGCATATATATTACCAGCGGATGTTAGCGATTTTTCAAGTACTCGGATGAGGAATAAAAGAACCTTTTTCCGTTCGAATGCCGTGTATATAATAGCAATAAACGGAAATTCAAAATGAGTTGAATTTCGAAGCAGTGTTTTTTTTTTTAACATCGAGATTAGGGATATAAAGAATAATGATTTGGCCAAATACCTACTCTGTAAAAACACTTCACTTTTGATTCTAAATAAAATAATTCTCAAATTTTAAATGTAAAAAATTAAAGATTAATAAAATTGACATTTTTATTGTTTGCATATTTAAAAAAAATTAATACCTTGATGTGTTTTTTTTCATAATATTTTAAATACCTGAATTACAATAATTATTTCAGTAATAAGAAATGACCAAAGGAGGGATCTTCCAGACTGTGATTTTTTTTATTGTCCACATTTATGAATAAATGTTAGTGGCATGATATGTTAAGCGCCCAAGGATTGATTATTATTCATATTATTTAAATATTATATGTATGTATATTATTTATGTATCAGAATGTATTATTTATGATTAATTGAATTTAATGATGGTAAGAAATAAAATTCAGTTTAAAGTAATTATAGTGATAATGAAATAATTTATATTAATAAAATTGTACTGCATTGTTGATATGTTCTTTTGATTATATGGAGAAATCAGGCTATATGTCGATTCCGAAAGTCTTAAGGTGAGGGTGCTTCTAAATAGAACTTTGCTCTGTGACTGTTCTTATACTAGGGTCATGCACTGGAATCTCTCTTGCGGCTTCGTTAATATCTATTATCCATTTTGTTCAAATATTTTTTATTAGTTCTATTTTTTAAATAAATCCCAAATGGTTTTGCGTTTCAGATCTTTACGAATAACTTTAGTTTCTGAGGACATTTGTGATATCTTTCTTGTAGTGCTCACAGTTTTTCTGATGGGTTGAACCCACACACATACATTGGGAAAGCACAGCTAATCAATGGTCGCAAAAGTCATTTATAGAGGACGAGTTTATTTTCCATCGAGAGTTAGGACTTCCTACCGAGGAGGTAATAAAATCGTGCCTTTGCTAAGCTAAATTTGTCTTTATTTTTTCAATGTGACTTTTGAAGGCATGTCTTTTGCCTTTGTTTGAAACGTTAGATATTTCGAGTCCTCATCATTGAAAATGATATTATGGATCACAGCAGGAACATGTATGTATATTAGGCACTATAAAAATATTTGTCTTTTAAGTCTGAAAAGTTCATCATGAGACTCGGCATTTTTTGGATCTCCCCCCCCCCCCCAAGATGTGAGACGCTCGCCACGTCCCTGAGAATACTCTTTAAATCTCTTGACTGGAGCCAAAATTTTTTCGAAACTGGGTGCTAATTATGGTTTCTGGCAAATTCCTCTGGATAAAAAGTCATCCTATCTCACCACATTTATCACCCCATTTGGTAGGTTTAGATTCCAAAGATTGCCTTTCGGTATCTCCTCTGCTCCAGAGCACTTCCAAAGAAGGATGTCTCAAATGTTAGAAGGTATATCTGGAACAATTTGTCACATGAATGACATTTTAATATGGGGATCTACTCAAGAAGAACATGACCAACGACTCACAGAAGTCTGCAAGAGATTAAAGAACTCTGGTATGACATTAAATGCAAAGAAATGAATTTTCTCTCAGACATCTATTAAATTTTTAGGTCATATAATAGACGGACAAGGAATTCACCTGGATCCTGATAAAATTGCTACGATAGAAAATCATCAGCCGCCAACGAATAAAAAGGAACTGAAGCAACTATTGGGCATGGCTAACTATTTAGCAAGATTTGTTCCCAACTATTCGGATATACTTTTTCCTCTGACTTCTATGCTAAGCAATAAAGTGACTTTTGTGTGGGAAGCGCCACAAGAAGCAGCTTTTCAGAAATTGAAGAAAATACTGTCGTCAGATCCTGTGCTAATGATCTTTGATCCAGGGAAAGAAACTACAGTTACCACAGATGCTTCATCGTATGGCTTAGGAGCTACAATTTGCCAAAAGCAAGCTGATGGAAGAAGATCGGTAATAGCCTATGCATCTAAGACTTTGACCCCAACGGAAAGTCGTTATGCACAAATTGAAAAGGAAGCCCTTGCTGTCGCGTGGGGATGCGAAACATTTAGAGATTATCTGACAGGAATGCATTTTAAAATAGAGACAGACCACAAACCTCTCATTCCAATATTTTCCAAGAAAAACTTAGATGACTTGTCTCTACGATTACAGAGGATCAAGTTGCGGATGATGAAGTTTTCTTATACAATTGTACATATTCCAGGAAAGGAATTGTTCGCCGCAGATGCATTGTCAAGAAACCCTCAGAAAGTTCCCTACAAAAGAGAAGAATTGGAAGCCGAAATTGATGCGTTCATTCAAATGATTACAAGTTCTCTTCCAGCATCATCTCGCAGATTAGATGAACTAAGAGTTGCACAACTGAAAGATGAGACTTGCCAGAAGCTTACTGATTATGTACTGAAAGGATGGCCGTCAAAGAAAGAAGTTGATACACTATGTGAACCATAATGGCAAAACCGTTATGAAATATCAGTTCAAGATGGACTGTTGATGAGAGGCTGCAGAATCATCATTCCAAAGTCACATCAAGCTGAAGTGCTGAATCAAATTCATGAAGGTCACCTGGGCATTACCAAATGTAGAGCTCGAGCCAGATGCTCTGTGTACTGGCCGGGAATAAGCAAAGTAATTGAAGAGAAAATAAAGAGTTGCACTGCATGTATACAAGAGTCAAGTAATCGCCATCAAGCCTTAATTCCAACTTCATTTTCAGAGAGACCTTGGGAAGTTTTAGGTCTTGATCTTTTTAAATACAAGAATTCATGGTACCTTCTGATTTCAGATTACTACTCTACATACCCTGAAATTTCCAGGCTTGACAGACTGACTTCTGCTGAAATTATAAATCATTGCAAATCAATCTTTTCACGTCATGGAATCCCAGATGTTGTCCGTTCAGACAACGGCTCACAATTTGATCCAGTAAAGACTGTAGAATTCAAGGATTTTGCAAAAAGTTATGGCTTTACACACATATCAAGTAGCCCCAAATTTTCTCAAAGCAACGGGCTAATAGAAGCAGCAGTGAAAACAGTCAAAGCTCGCATAAAGAAATCTAGAGATCCTTATCTTGCATTAATGGCCTATCGCGCAACTCCTTTAGAGAATGGTTTTAGCCCTTCGGAATTGCTTATGGGTAGGAGAATCAACACTACCCTTCCTGCTGCTAAGACCCAACTACAGCCATACTCAGTGAACAAGAAAGTTCTCGAGGCTAAAGAGGAGAGACGAATAGAAAGCCAGAAAACGAACTATGATAAACATCACGGTGTTAGAAATCTTAATGAATTAGATCCAGATCAGAATGTGTGGATTACTGATAGAAGGGTAACTGGGAAAGTTCTGCAAAAGACTCCTTACCCAAGATCATACCTAATTCAGTCCGGCAGACGTGTTTACAGAAGGAACCGAAAGCATCTGATTCCCTCACCAGATTTTCATCCAGAACCTGAGCCAGAGAACGACTCTGATGTCACGGGATACCAACACTCTCCTGCCGATGCCGATCCAGGATGTCCGCCTCTGATGTCATCCCCCCAGTCTCCAAAGACTTATCCTGAGAGAGCTAGCTCATCTACAGACGCATCTCCTGATCCCTATGTGACCAGAAGTGGTAGGACTGTCCGACCTCCTGAGAGACTTGACCTTTAAATTACAAAGGAAGGGAGATGTGCTATAAGCAAAGCCTGTGAAAAGCGCGCTTAGCTGTAACTGTAGCGCGGTTTGTTTAGGTTCAGAATCGAATGCTTGTAACGTGTGGTTGTTGTGTGTGCGTCAATAAATGTCATTTGTGTTAAAAAGCCGCCTAGTTACATAACGCCTCAACACACAAACAATACATTTTGTAAGTAACTAATATTCCGAGTATGAACAACTTCTATAATCAGATTCTTCCCCTCCCTCTTCCATACCAGATCACTACCACTGCTGACACTAAAAATTTAGATGCATATATTAGGTATTCATGTAAATGTCAGTATTTTATCAGTGTACCCGCAATTTATTACCTCTGAAAAATGCTTTATTACAAAAGTTTCAACAAACAATTTATATTATTGCATCGCACAAATAAAAAAATTGTTAAGTTAAACACCGCAAGTTTATAAACTTCTCTAACAGGAAGTTATATTTACAAATACACAAGGCGATCATAAAATAACTTCAGGTGTCTTGAACCCTCTATTTGGTAATCTACTAAGCAAAACATAGCAAAATTTGGTGTACTGTACATACAACAATGAAGCACGCAACATTGACTTCTGAGGTGAAGTAAAACATCACCTTTAGGGGAAGTTTTGGTCTTGTTTGAAAGGGAAAATGAAAAGATTTTAATAATCACGTTCTGTGTAGAGCGATAATAAAGATATATGGAAAGGTTTCTAAAAAAAGCATAGAAGGAAAGGAATTCCGGCGGCTGAAAGAGTTGCAAAGAGAATCTAAGAACATAATAAACTCATAAAAAAGACTGAACAACTTCAGTCTACTGGATCGCCATCACTGCAGCCAGGGTAGGGAAGCAAAGTTACCAAACAGCAACAGGTTGAAGTTGTAACTAACATTGTGGAATAGCAGATGACTAATGTGCAGCGAACCATTAATGCATAAATAACAGGGAAGAGTCACTGAATTTGAACCACCAGGACATTTTTAATATGCAGTGATAGAGAAGCAATTTTAATGAAAAACAAGTAAAAGAATTTTTTGTAGTTTATTTATCTTCAAAAAATGTAATTATTTTTTTTATGAAATACACTTTATAGAAGGAAAAAACAGTTTGAAAAATTATGTCATCGGTCCACTCAAGAAAACCGGTTGCCTAGATTGGACCATGAATTTCTTTAAGCACAATTAAAACAAAAATATTTTTTAATTTTCAAATTTGCACCAGCATACAGTTCATGAACCCAAGTAATGACATTTTATGCCCTGCATTCACTTTCTTTTCTCCCTTTATTTCCTCACAAATGATACAGAACTGCATAATCTTAGTATTCGTTCTTTTTTATCCAGCATTTGATGACTTTAGTGTCCTTTTATTGTTTTTTTTTTATTTTTTTTCTTTGACTTATTCCACTTCCAATTTATGATGACTAATAATGGTCATAACTGCTTTCTGAGCTCTTCTTGTAGTTTAAGATAATAATACCATTAATTTAAACAGCCCAATTATGCAACTTTTGGACAACAACAACAAAAAATCCATTAACCTTATTTTTAAACTGTTTTAATGAAATTATTATATTGAAACCAAATAAATTTCCTACCTGAGGATATAAACAACATGTTTTCTTAATAAATTTAAACATTGTAAGGGTTTTTTTTTTTTTGTCTTTTCTTAAAATAATTTGTTGATGATATCCAAATCTAAACACTTGTTCTCTAATTGTAACCTAGTAGTGCTTTCTCTTAAAAATGATTCCATACACCCTAGTTACATCATAATTTGTTTATTTTACGGTCCAAATATTTTATAGAATTGAAGTTATGATGCCGGTCCAATCTAGGCACCAGTCCGAATTCGGCGACTCACCCCTATTACTTATTATAAATGGATACTTCATTTCAAGGTTTAAAAAATATTAGATCAAATTTGGAAATAATAGCATTTGTGCCGATAAAATCTTTTCTGTTTAAAACTTGCATTTTAGAAATGCGCCAATATGAATTAACTTTTCTCTGAAAATTTTAACAGGAATGGAAATGGCAGGTGCATGTTCCTGATATTGAAGCTTAAATAATATTGCATGTCACACAGATCAATGCCGATATGCTACCAGCCACTGTGGAAAATGTTGTGTATCGTATATAGATATTGGAACAACAGAATAGTGATCATATTGAACAGCATTTGTCACTAAAAATAAACGTTCTAAAGTCTTGTTAAGAAATTTTATGTTTACAGTTTCATTCAGTAAATATAAAATTTCGTAACATTAAAAAAACACCACTCATTTAATCGCATACATTGCTCTACTTCCAGCATCAAAATTTCCCATCAAGACACTTTTCAGTATCATTTTTTCTTTCCTTAAGCGGGACAATCACGAGTAATCGAATCCATTTTTGTTTTTTTTCTTTGGAATACATTGTGCCAAAGCGTTTCGTTAATGTGAAAACCCGATGAAAATTGGCGTACGAAGAGCGAAAGGTTGAAATTTCAACGTGGTTGTTTTTGCATTCAGCCCATTTGGCCATAAAAATGAAATACGATTCTTCGAGGTGAGTGATAAATCAACCGTGTGGGGGGAGCGTTGGGGAGGGGAATGTTCGTAGGAGTTGCGGTTAGTCTGGAGAAATCAGAGCGGGGATAGGAGGGTGCTCTCTCCAAAAAACGAAATTACCCAGTGTGTGGGGGGGGGAGAGAGATCGAAGTGGCTGATAGTGCATTTTGGAGCCTCCGTGAATGATCCACCTAAATCGATCAACTTGAATTGGTGGAAAACAAAGCGGACATTGGGCCAAATGGAATGGATTGGACTACTTGTGAATGCCCAGTTTTACAATAAAAAATTGCGTGTTCTGATTTATTGTTTTCACCTTCCCACTTTAGGGGACACCTCAAATATGGGGATGAGAACCTGCCGTATAAGTAAGCAGAATCTCTTTTCCCGGTGGGATATAGTAATGCTGGGGTTGAATTACCCCCCCTCCATCGATGACGGATCTTTCCTCTGTCTCAAGGGTCGTCGCATGAGCCGCTCGTAATGGGGCTATTATGTGGGGGCCATAGTGCCCGATTAACTGTCGCGGCGTCTTGGTTCATTATTGTTTGATCCAAACGTTAAGGCTGGTCGGAGTAATTCTTTGCGATTACCGTTTTCACTAAAATTCGCTGCATTTCATTCTATAGATTACCTTCTAGAAGGTTCAGAACATATGTATTTTTTGGCTACCATATACATCTAAATAAGAAATAAGCCACAAAAGAGTTAACGAATATAGAAACTACTTTAAAGATTTCAAAAAAACTTTTTACCAGGTTTAATGTCTAATAACTTTTGAAACTGAAATTTAGCTGACTGCAGGTCACCAGCTTCAAACATCATGTCAGCCAGCATCTAAATAGATAAAATTTTGATAGAAACAAAATAAAAACACAACACACTTAAAAACCTTGAAAAATGCCAAATCAGCATTGAAAAATTGGCAATTAATGAGAAAAATTTTCCAATTCACTCAGGTCATTTTCGAATTTAAAAAATATTCTACATTAATTTTTTCATCAAGTTTTTAATCACGATATTTAATAATTATGTTCTAAAAGTAGCATGACATAACGACTTAAAAATCTTCACATTTTCCTTATTTCCATTGTCAAATTATTATTTATAATCAGATCTTAATGAAGAGGGCAAATCATGATAATGACTTTAAAATCTTTAGAACTGTGGTAATTTTGCTGTCAAGCCATTATTTATCAATAGATTATAATGAGAATGAGAAAAGCTAATACAAACAATAATTACAGCATACAACTGTAATTAGAGCAAATAATAGTTTGAATACTAACATGTTACATCGCTTTTGAGTAGAAATTTTAGATAAAATTATATTACTATAAATCTTTAGTTTCACAACTTGTACTTATGAACTCTTATGGATGTATATATAATTTAGCTAAATTTACAATACAAAGATAAAAACAAAAGTTAGAGAAAAATCTTAAAGCAATTTTGCAGTCCATAATTATTATATATTTCAAACAATACTTACAAATAAATCTTTTAACATTCAACATCAAAGAAATTTTAAACAGGTATTAAAAAAAAACTTAAAATTGTAAAACGGGATAAAAAAGTTAAAGAAAATTTATAACATGCTAATTAAATTAAATAAGTTAGATTAATTCAAAAGTTTGTAAAATTAAATGAAATACTTACAACAGCTGCAGGCACATTTTCACTGTCCTTACTCAAAACTGTTGCACAATACTGACGAGCAGCGTCTATGTCATGTGATTCAATATGCAATCTTGCCAAAGCGAGAAGTATCTTAAATCAATCAGTTAATATCAATTAAAAACATATTTCAAATAAAAGGGAATGAATATTTTACACCACACATTATATGCTTCATAAAGATCAAAACAACATTTTTTTCTTCTAATTTTTCACAGATCTGAAATCACTTATGTGAATTTCATCTTGCAAATCCCTCTCCCAAAAGAAAATCGGAATGTGTATTTGTTTTTCTACATACATATTTTCCTAAGGTAGCAAAATAAATACCTTCAGTATTTTATTTGCTACCTTCGGTATTAAAAAATTCAAAATACGAAAACAAAATTAGCCATCGAAAAATTACATGGTAAAAGGCTTCATGGCATTTGTTTCGAACAATTCAAGGTTATTACCAGAAAGTTTTTATAGTTTGGTTTTAATATGATAATTACGGAAAATCAGATACCTCTGTGTCACTTTCATCAAAAGTAAGAGCTTCCCTGTAAAACTGCACGGCACTACCATAGTCTTTTTTTCTGGATGCATGAATTGCTAACTGACAACAAATCCTGAAATTAATACAAGCAATC
Source organism: Araneus ventricosus (assembly GCA_013235015.1). Lineage (NCBI taxonomy): Eukaryota > Metazoa > Arthropoda > Arachnida > Araneae > Araneidae > Araneus > Araneus ventricosus. The sequence continues at coordinate 1,252,033 of BGPR01000054.1, read as the reverse complement.
AATTGTGCTTTTCCTTTTAGTAAAAAGAAAAAATCTTAATAAAATACAATTTTTGACTTACTCTTTAGCTTTTTTACGGTGTTCATCTGCATCTGCTTGTTCCATATGAACCTTTCTTAACACCCTACAAAACATAAAAGGTAAGAGATTTTGAATCAAACTTGGTTATACTCCAACACTGCCCTAAATTTGAAATGAATTTTTAATTCCATTTTGAGTTTCCTTCAGCAAACCACATAACTAAGTGAAATTGCCTTAACACATTACTTATCGCGAAAGATGTTTTAAAAAACTTGTTTACTAATGTGACAACTGTGCTCATGAGAATTAAGAATGCAGCAAAGAATGAGATTTCAATTAAAAATTAATATAGTTTTCCAAGATCATCTTAAAAATTAACTATTCGAATAAAAAAGAATAGTAAGTCATTCCGAAAGGGCAGCAATCCATCTCATTCTTTTCTTTATATGATTCTGATTGGTTTAGATACTAGAAACAGATGCCGACTTTTCTCTAAATTCTAAGGTTGTAGGTATTAAATAATCTCTACTAATAATAAATGAGAATGTGAGTATGTCTGTGTGTTGGTCCTCTACAGGGCTACGAGATTTGGCATGAATATACTTTGAAGGGTGGGAATGTGTACCTTGGAGCTCTTTTTTGAAATTTTAATTAAAATTTTAATTAATTAAAAATTAGGAGAAATTTCGGTGTTTTTCCTTAATAACTTCCGAAAATATTACAGCACAAAAATCATTCATCAGCATCATCACATTTTTACACCATCTGAAAGTGCAAAAAATTACCTTTCTAATGAGATCAATTAAATTTCCGTACAATGTTTTCTCGAATTTTAATAAATTTCTAAAAATATTTTTTGGCATAATTTACAACAATACTTTTCATTGTTGCAACACAAGTCAAACCGTTTTCATTGTTTAAACAAATATTTAATTGCATATTTCTCTTTCATTGTTGTAATCTGAGATACGATCCTAATACATTTTGCTTTTGTATTTTATTTCATCAAGATTTTTGTGAAATCTGTAAACCAATCTCTCTGAGATATTGCTTTGCTTACATTAATAAATATATCCATTAAGCTGAATGGTTATGATTGCTATGTTTTTATTCTTTTTTCAACATGTTTTAATCCAGCTAACAGGCCGCTGGCCATAAAATGTGCTGTATCATTTTAATGTTGAAATCAAATGCATATTTTACAAGAGGAATAAAAAAGTGAAGATAGTACCGACAACATGGAATTAGGGGTTACTGGACATGGTCAGTTATTTTACTCCATTAGGGACATTTATATATACAATGGACAGAACAGGAACAACGTCATTAATAGAATATGGGTTAAATATCTACCACAATCTGAAGTTTAAAATTACGTTGTTAAGAGAACCATGAATATAAAATGATGCAAGATTGAACTGAAATCATATTCCAGGCGAACAAGCTGGACGCCGAAAGCGGCTAGTGTAAAATAAAGGTAAGAACAAAAAATTCATCTAAACACTCGAATACCTTCATAATCAGCCCCCAAAGAAACAAATTTCAATCAAAAGCGTGGTGAAGTACATTATGAATCTCCACAATGTAAAATAAATTTAGCTTTGTTTTTTCCTTTATACAAAAATTCAATATACTAGCAAGTGAATTAATGTTCCATTATTTCAAATTGCCAATTTAAAATAAAATAAAAAAATAATTAAAAATCAAATGATAATTTAAATAAAATTTAAAACATGTCGTTCTATATTTTCAATCACTTAATATTTAAAGAAGATTAATGAATTTTAAGAAAACTGCACAGTAAAAAACTTCGATAGAATATATCAAATCCATGATAAATATGTAATGTAAATATTTCCCCAAACTCGGGGATTTGTTTCATGTAAAGTTTATGCATGTGTAAATTATTTACACATTCCCAAAAAAATTCAGAGTAAATTATATCTAAATTTAAATTACCGAGTTTGGACACCCCAAGCCTTTTGAAGTGTACTCATAGCTTGATCTTCCATTTCCATTTTGGAATAGACTTCGGATAAAAGGCACAAGTATTTGGACTCCATAGCTAACCAATTGAGATTATCAACTACAAAGAAAACATTATTCTTTCATTCATTTACATAAGCAACCAAATATACAAAATTCAGAAAAGGACTGGAAAATGGCGTGAAATACTCCCTATATTTTAAACATTCTTTTCCACATCAATTACGCTTGAACTTAATTTTTCCAACACAAAAATTTTGTGCCAACTACATTTTCCAAGGCCGGCCCGAGGGCGTCTCGAATGGTGGAGGGCACAAGACTGACTGATTTTGCAAAATGAAAATTGAGTGCAATTATTTATTTAATGAAATCAAGATTTGTCGTCGAATTTTGCCTTCCTGGATCATTAGGAATTCCATTCCTACCTTACAACTCAATGTTCCAATATTACACAAAGTTTTTAGCACCTTCTATAACTTGACATTGAAAATTATCTCTCATCCCGTCTCATCCCAATAGGTAGTGCACATGAACATGGAAATCATGACAGAGTGAAAGATAGCAATTAAAGTGAAATAAAAAACAAACCTCCACGACCACTCTCTAGAGCAGCATTAATCAACTCCTCAGCTTCTTTGTAGCGCTTTATCACACACAACAAGGAGCACAAATCAAACCTACAAAGTTATAATTTTTTTTTTTTTATAAAAATATGTTTCTTTAAAAAAATACACAATTGATACTTCGGTAAAAGTAGTGCATTTTACCTTAAGTTTTCTTGTCCGCCACTCTTAATAGCTGCTTTATAGTAAGTTACAGCCTGAAAAGAAAACCAGTAATGAATTGGAATAAATCTATAAAGTAATCGACACAAATGAAAATTTCATCTTCCAACAGCTCCACTCCTGAAAATCTTAAAAGCAGTGTAGCTTGGAGGTTGCGAGGTAATAATATGACAGTTCATGCTTCGAAATACATAAGGATTGTTGGTTACATATAAAAAAAAATTATGGATAAACATTTATACTAGATCCTCACTGAATAGTTAAACCCAAATGTTAAAACGTTCAATTAGTGATCCATTACATCTGAGGAGAGTTACGACAGTTGGAAGAGCAGATCTTCTTAATTGAGAAGTCTTCTTCATTGTTAGCTATTAATTATTAAGATTAGGACACAAGTCTACCGCTTCCAGGGAGACAAAAATCAATCGGAAAAAATAAGAGAAATTAAACTAAAATACAGATGCAAGAAAGCAGACCAAAATTTCAGGAAATGTAAGCAAATATCCAGTGCTGTTGATGCCACAAGGATTAAAATCAGTTGAAAAACCATAAAGACAATGTCACTAAATAATGAAAGGATAGTATTGACTAATTACTAATGAGAAATCTTCAGTTCTCATGAGCTCAGTCAATTCTCAGTTTCTTTCTAAAACCTCGCAAGGACAAAAAGGAAGAAATGCAATGAATATGAGTATCACTGCAAATAATAATTTAAGGACATAGTTTCTTAAATTAAAAGGAAACCAATTTGTATATGCCTTCAAAGTTCATAAGACCAAGAAGAAAGAAAAAAAAAACTTTATTTATTTGATTAGTTTAATGATTAACTTTATTTCATTATTTATGCATTTTGTATCTCTATCCAGAAGATGAAGCTATTCATTTTGAACCATCTGAATTTGTTTTCAGTATCAAACAGAAGCAGGTATGGAAATAAAAAAAAGAGGGTAAGCAGAGCATTTGCCCCAGTTGCAGATTTGTCAGAGGAGAAGGAGGCGAATGAGACGCACGTTAGTCTAATTACAAATTATTACCACATTAGAAATCCACGTTGTTTCTAGAGGTTTCCTTTAACATTTTTTTTATTAAGGCTCCCAAAAATTTATTCCAATCAACCAAGCTAATCTGAATGTGTAATTTTTATCACACGAGTCATCCATTACAAATAATTTTTTAAAAGAATGTTTTAGCAAAATTAAACTCAAATGTTCGCAAAATTTTTTAAATATATGTATATCGCATACGACAATTAGATCAATTAAACTGTACAGTTCATGCAAATTCAAATATCATTCCTTAAAGCAATGAAATGCATGCATGCAAATGAACAGACCACTCACTTTTTCATAATTGTGCGTTTTGACTAAAGCTGTACCTATTTTGCTTGCTAAGTCACTATCTTTCGGATTCTGCTTAAGAGCTTGTTCATAAGCTTCAACTGCTTTTTCTGGCTAATGAAAAAAAAAAGAAAATCAAGTTTTCAGGAAGTTCATAAACCTGAGAATGATATTAAAAAAATATTTTATAAATGCAATAAAACATACTTCTTGAATTTTCATATACGCATCTCCTAGTAAGTTTAGCGTTTCTGGAGTATTCTTTTCTTTCACAGCTTCTCTAAAAACGCACATAAAAATAATTACACAATGAATACATTGTAAGCAGCCATTCCAAATATAGCACAATAAGGAACAAAAAGTCAGCTTTTTTTCATATTTTTTCATAATACATAAAAATAAAATTCCGAAAAATAGATTTAAAAAATAATAAGATTCCTAAATATATGAATAGCATTTCTGAAGTAAACATAGACATGCAAAAAAACCCTAGAAATTGCCTCAAAAGAAGGTATCATTTTTTTAAATCACAAAATAAACATTACAATGAAACTTCGATTAACTGCCACTCGTTTAACCGTGAATTTTTGTTATCCGTCTACGTCTAAAAAGCAAAAAGTAACGTAGTTTTATAGTTTTACCATACATTTTTGTGCATTACTACTCTTGTATTGAAGTTCATATTGACCGTTTTGTAAAATTAAATACAACATATATGTATCCCAGGCCAGCAGTGAAATCACGTTACTGTACAAATGCATTACAAGATTTATGTTATTCGTCTATTCAGTTATTAGTCACAGCCCTGGTCCCAACAGTGACGGTTAATCGAAGTTCTACTGTACATGAAAAAAAGGGCCAAATAGCGCAGTTAGCTGCTAGAGCAAATTGCAATCAATACTGTAAAAGGTATATGACATTTCTTCATACAACTAACAATTATTATATGCACTCTGATGCATAGTAAATGATCATACATAATATGGGACTACGGAGATCGCGCTTCGTTAATTCACCTGCCATAAAGATGTGGACGTACGTAAAGCGTTTGTTTCTTGCATATTACAAAGAACAAAGAAAATAATAAAAAAAATAGAGAAATCGTTAACATAGCATACAAAATAAACATATCTTACCGTTTTTGTGTAAACAAAGAATAAGCGCACAGTTAAAACAATTATTCGTGGGGACTTTAATCTATAAGTTTAGCTATTTTGCAAATCTTGAACTTATTCAGCAAACATAATTTCCTTCTCATAAACATACTTATACAAAACAAAGAAAAATCAACAATGCATTTTCCTTATACAGGATGTCCATAATTAAAGCTTCGCAATTCAGAGCCTACAGCCGTAAACATTCATCAGAAAAGTGTGGAACTTTGTGGATGACTTAACAAAGGAATAGGAAAAACATTCTGACAAAAAAAAAGTTCCAAGTGAGGTTATCAGAGGGCGTATTTCCATGAAAAACCGTAGTATACATGCACGTTTTTTCAGCGTGTTGCAGCAGCTGTTATAAAACATAAAAACATACGAGGAGATCTTGTTTTCAATGTACTTGTCATTAACAACGACCTTGAGTTTAAGAGATCGTGCTTTGTTAGATAAATTGTCTTATCAAAACGCTGATACCATACCAACTGCTCTGCAGATATAATTCGTTTCAATATTCCGAGACTAGCACTTTTTGACGATTTTACACCGGAAAGGGGTGTCAGGCAATGAGTAAGATGAGCGCATTTCCGGTGTTCTTTGTTAGATCACGCTAAGTAAAATGTAAACATCTCTCCCTCCAGTCTTCACTTTCCCCTTTATTTTGGTGAAAATAAATTCGACTGGCGCATGCGCAAATTTTCGGAAGATTTCGGAATCCGAAAACATACAATATTTCGGACTTTTAACAGGTCCAGACACTGCTAAAGGATGCAGGAAAAATGTAATGAAATTTGAAGAAGCAAGATCGTTGTCTCTTCGTCCAGGAAGAGGAAAACCAACTTCTGTGACGGTAGTAGAGGAGGACACAGCTTCACACCATTAGACTAGCACCAGTGTCTGCCGTGTTATCAGAGACTTTGGATAGGCCATGTTCAGCTGTCATAAGATTCTGCGAAACATCCGACGATATTATCTGTGCAAACTTTCATTTGTGCAGTAGTTGCTTCCACATGATTTTGAAGCACAATTCCAGTTCTCACTACAGTTTCTTGTTTGATGTGATGTCGATTCAGAATGGTCTTGGAACGTCTGAGTAGATGATGCGCATTTTTATTTGGACGATTCAGTGAATATTCACAAGTGCAGAAATTGAGCAGTGGCGTAGCGACTGGGGGGGCGCAAAGGGGATATAGATGCCCCGGTTGCCAGTTTTAGGGAGGGCCATGGGGTCCAAACATTACTACATTTATGCTATTTTTAAAGTTTAAAGCAAAATATGATGGAGCTTAAAAATAATACCTTCCCTCTGTCTCCATTTATAAGTTAATCCAGTAATGACGACTGGGATAAAAAAAAATTCCGGGCGCCACTTACTCTCGTTACGCCACTGACCTTGATGACAAAACGTTAATGTAAGTAAGTATATGTTACTTTTTAAAGTCAAAAACGATGAAAGGGCGAAAAAATATCGTGTCCCAGGCGCCGTTTACACAAGTTAAATCAATGATAATGACAGGGACGAAAAAAATCATATTATAATGCGGGTGCCACTTGCCATCGCTACGCCACTGAAATTCAGATTCACAAAATCCGCGCTCGATCCTAGATATTCTGTTGTTTTCCTCATAAGTGATGGTAAGGTGTGGATTTTCAGCATCATTCATTCTCGACCAGTACTTCTTAGAGGAATAAATTTCGACAAGTCCAGTGATATGCATCGCTGTAATAGAACGAAATCGTCCCGACTCTGTAAGCACGTCAGTGCCTTGCACGCACAATCTTTATGCAAGACACGGCTTCTCCCCATATTACATATAGTGTTAGGAATGTTCGAAAATGACATTTTACGGAATATAGTGTAGGAACGTTCGAAAGACATTTTACGGAAGAATGTGTCAACTGTCGCCACTTTTGATACTTGTGACAACCCCAATCTGCAGACCTTAATATACACGTTTTTCGGCTTTGGGGAAATTTGAAATATCTAGTACGCCGTGACAACCCAGGAACTTTACATGATCTTAAAGATAGCATTTAGTGGAACATGCTCAACATAACTCATTCTGGCAGCGGCGGCGAGTCGGGGGATGGTCTGTCACCTACTTTTTGTCGGAGAAAATTAACTTTTTATTGCATTTTAGCTGCATAAAACTAGGAATTCTAAAAAAATTAATAGTGTTCGGGAAAGCTAGCTAATTTAATAACTAAATTTTCAAATTTTGTTGTCTACCCCACTATACTCCCGGGTACTTTTAGCTGTCTAAAAATTTCTTGCCCCCCCCCCTCCACTTTTTCGACCCAATCGCCGCCACTGCACTCGGGTAACCCCATTTGAAACTATTTTTTATCGATGAATGTTTTCCCCATCCTTTTATTAAGTCATTCACTAAATTGCACGCTTTTACGGCTGTAGGTAGCTCTGAATATGCTGTGGACACTCTGTACTTTACGCTTATGGCTGTTCAAAGCAGCAGTCTTCGCAAGTTTATTATCTTTCATATAAGAAACATTTTAAGCGACTTAGAAACAACATCCAAAAAGACAAAATGTATAACAAATTAAATAATACACGGATATATACACACAAAGATTATTAAATATTTAAATCAAACTAGTTGAAACATACTTATAACAATTAATGTATTTTATTCGATTCTTCCTTTGATTTAAATATATCTCTGCTCTTTGTTGTAAAGCTTCAAAGTAACATGATTTGTCAGGTTTAATCTCTTCTAAAATCTTCAATGCACAATTAATATCATTACGAGATAAAGCAAAATAAGCAACTGCAAATCGAAGACGATCAAACTCTGGAGTATCACGGAAAATCGTGTTAGCTTCATGTATAGCAGCATTTGCAGCATCCTACAAAATAAATAGTTTTGTTATACCATCTAAAGTTAAATTCTTTATTACATTTAAATTCAGGTAATTAACAATGAAACAGGCAAGAGACAATCTAAATTGTATATACAGTCAGACTCCCCGGGAAGGGGGGGGAAGGAGAGGCAAAATCCCTGGACCCAAATGGGACAGCCGGCCCGGCATAGGAGAAAATATATTTTCAAGTGTATTTATCAAATATATTTTCAAGAGTATCCATTACAGATGGGCCCGGCTTGAATTGAACTATATTTTTACATTTACTTTTTCTGGATATAAAACTCACACATTTTCTTTATATTAATCGAAATTACAGTAGTCGCTAGAAGTCAGATTTGCATAACAATATGTGAAGTGATTGGGCAACAGGAAGTAAGACCTCCATTCACTTATTAGCAACCACACTCATAATTCATAAAGAGGGTTCGCATGCCAGTGTTGAGGGGTCCGTATACCAACACTTCGCATTGGGGCCCGGATTGGCTCTCTAAAGCCCTGTGTACAGTGGCAGAAAAAAATGAATCAGTGTGAGTTATTATCATCAATATGTAAACGAAAAGTATCTTTTGAAAGGAAATAAAGTCCTCTAAAAGTTTATTTGATTAAAAAATTCAGAAGTCTTTTACATATTAAAATATACTCTAAAATCAATTTTCCAATGGTACCCAGATAGCATGTACACTTGCAGCAAGTTTGATTTTTCTTGATATTAACTTGTCATGACAAACTTGATGTGGCAACTTTGCAGCGAACTTCCTGCAAAGTAACAAAGCATAATCGACCAATCCACTTGCAAAACAAATTTGTGTGAAGATGTTATGACAAACTTCACACCACGATTGCAAAACAAGTTTGCTGCAAAGATGATAGCATACTTACAGATAATCTTTTTTCTCTGTTTTAAGCAGCATCTCCTAGACCGTCCTTATTTTTATTAATTCAATAAATCAATGATAATTTGCAAAAAAAACTAACTTTTTTATAAAAAGAATTTTAAAATATTTTCCATCTTTTTACTAAATATAGAACTCGCACTTTAAAGAAAACTATATCGCCTTTTTCTTACTGTTGAAATTTTAACGTTTATAAACAAAATTAAACCTAAAAAACAGTCAATGTTTGTTGAAAAATAATAACTTACATTTTGTCCCATTTTAAAAGTAATTACTTTTGAACCCTAATTTCATAATTTATTCTGCTAGCAAAACATAGTTATTAGCGAAAATCGCTCTCTCTTTGACTTCAAATCATATTCTCAACACAAAATTTTAAAAATTAATGAAATCAAGAAAATAGTTTAAAATAAATCGTATGCGTGATCTATCTTCTCCTCTTAGGGTCAAGCTGGCTGAATGGTTAGGGCGACAGGTTTAGGAAGCAAGAGGTCGAGGGTTCTAATCCGAGGTTGTGTTCGTACTCTGTTTTTGCTATAGTTTGGATTGAGTTTGATGCTACAAGCTTGTGACAAATCTGACGCGTGGTGACTAACTCGTTTGCGTAAACTTGATTCAAGCTTGCACTCTTGTTGTGTCAAATTTGTTGCAAGCTTGCAGATTTGCAAAGCAAGATTGCTGCAAACTAAAATTGCTATCTGGGTAATATCTATTTTTCTCATCAAATTTCAAAAACTACAAAAAAAATTATGAACAAATATCAAATTTCATCATTCTAGATCTATCTCTTTCGGAATTACGAGTAAATAAAATTTTGGGGTTCTAATGCTAAAATAAAATTAAAGATTTTATTAAAATCTATGAAAATAAAACAGTTATTGAACACTGAATTAAATATCGAACAGTTGTTGACATTTTTTTGGAGGAATGAATTTTATTTTTTTATGTTTTGCACTAAGTTACTTTAAATGTTTTGCTAGTTAATTCAGTTTGAAAAATTCTTTTAGGGGTTTTGTTAATAAGTTTAATATTTATTAATGAATGTTTAAGCTAACATTCGAAATAATTTATTCTGCCAGCAGCTTCTGGAAATAATTTTATATGTCGATTTTAGAGTTTCCAATAAATACAATTACAATAAAAAGTTATATTTACCGTAATTTCACACAAATACATAAAAACAAGCGCACCTATATGCACGTACACACAATAATTGAAAAACATTATATAAGATTAATTAAGTTCCTCATCACAAGTCATTTGAGAGTATTTAAGATGCTGTCATTCTACTGCTGAGGTAGAGGTCAGCGTCCTTTTCACTTACAAATGCAATACTTTTTAACTATGTAAACAATACTTAAATATTGTTCAATAATAAAAGAACACTGCAGATATTAAAACATTTTTTTTCTCTTAAATGTTTCTAAGTTTTGCAGGGGGACAAGTTATCCCGACAAGATGGGGAACTGGGTACAAGCGACTAATACATTAAAAAATTAATCTTTACACCTAAGCAAGTAATTACTTGCAAAAAAATTCTTATACCAGTTAAAAGGGTCAAATCCACAGAACACTTTGATATATTAAAATATTATAAAAGAAGAAAAAACGTTTAAATTTGTGATGTTGTAAAATCGGTACACATACTCCACTTTATAAAATATCGCCAAATTTTGAGGCATGGCAAAATTCACTTATTTAGATGGAAAATTATTTTTTAAATATGAAGTTTTCATTTCTCTTATTTCAATATTTCATCATTAAGTAAAAAAAAATATTTTAGTAAAAGATACAGTTTGCTCTTGAAATTTAGTTCAATTAAGTTAGATTAAGATCTCATGTTGAAGTTACACAAAGGCTATTTTGGGATGAACTTCGTAATTTTGAACTGTGATCAGATGACATGGGCGACATCTGAGCCGGCAAGCCTCTTGCTCTCTCATATATAATCAGTTATTTTGGAAAATATTTAGTAGTAGTTTTAAATTTAATTTGGAAAAATTCAAAACTGAAAGTAACTTACTTGCTTGTTCAGATCACAGTATATTTTAATAAGCTGAACGTATAAATTTATCTTTTTAGAAAGTGGTATGCGTTTCTCATTTTTCAAATCATCTGAAAAACAAAGCAAAAAGATTCGATGGAATTTTTTTTAATTTAACATACAAAAAGTCAAATAAATAGTAGAAGTGAAAATCTAATCGTAACAAAAATTTCTGGTAAAAATATGCTTCCACGCAAAGTGATTTTAGTTTACCTCAAGTATGTTGAAGCAAACTCAAATCGTTGAAAGAGGAATAATTTAAATAAAATTGTGATAAATACAAAATATTCGGCTTATAAACCAAAAATAATACGAACTTAAGTTCCTAAAACAGATTTGTTGAAAAATAATGATAAAGAATTATATCGAGAAATTTTGATATTCATGAAAAGAAATCAACAAAAAAATCAGCATTAAAATGAAGGAAGAATTTTCTATAGAACAGTTTTCTTTCTTTTCTCCTTACTCTCATGCCTTTAATTTGAAAAATGTTGAAATAAAAAATACATTTTAAAATAAACACGAAAACAGACATATAATTAATTAGAATTTTAATTCTAATTAATCATAGAAATTTAAATTGTTTTCTTCCATCAATATAAATTTTACAGATGTAGAGTCAGTGCTAAGTGCAATAATTAACAACTCAGATGTACAAGTTCGAAAAACTTCACAATTATTTACATACCAGAGACCTTATCAGGTTCTCAATCAAATTTAAAAGTTTAATAATAAAAAAATAGCTTTAACCTTCTTTTTTATTAACAGGAAACGCTACAGTTTTGGTAAAATTTAATGTTTCAGCTGCATCCGACAATAATCCTTGTTGCCTTTGAATTTCTGCTTTTATCATCAGATAATCAAAATTTTCTCTAACCTAAAATGAAACGAATTAAAACCGTTTACAAATAACAAAAGATATCACTAAAACGAAAAGATGATTTCATAAAACAATTTTAGAAAGTCAGAAATGAACTATTCTATACACAAATTTCATTCACTGCAATCTAACAAACCTTACTTCAAAATTAAAACTCAGTGCGACTTCCAAACAGTGGCTGGCAGCATATAAATTTCCTTCTTTTAAATGAAGTTCGGCCATAACTATTCGTCCCTCTGGATTGCTATCTTCTTTATCCACTGACTGGTATAAAAGAGATTTGGCAGTGGAATAATCTCCTTTAAACAAAAAATATGCCGTCAATAAATGCAGAATTTGTTGGAAAATAAAATACTGCTAAATCAACAGTGTTGTATGAAATTTTATTAGATAATAGCAGAAACTAACAGGTTATTAAAACTAACTAAGGAAACTTTAAAGTTTAACCAAAAGCACTGATTATCAGATACCACAAAAGCAGAAATATACAAAAGAGATTATAAAGAAGTAGTAGAAGGATAAATTGCTAAATAATTGAAAATATATAAAGACGAATAAAGCAACATTTCATTCTTTATATTACATAAACAATCAGTCATTTCCAAAACAATGCCACATATAAATTGGATGCAGTGACACAATTAGGAACCACCAGTTATTTTGTGGATTGTGGGTTCACTATATTATAGAATCCTAAGAGTGAATATTTTGTTATGCAAAACTGAACTAACTTCACCTGTTCCATAAGATACTATTTATAATATAATAATTAATTTTGAAATAATGCAGCATTCTAATTTTTTCTGTAATGGTTTACGAAAACAGTTGCATCTCAGAATCATTGGATTTAGTTCCTAATTGCGTAATTGCGCTCAATTTGCTGTGTATTTTAAACTCAACCAACATTTATGTTTCTTTTACATTTTGTTAAACGAAAGTTAAAGCTAGGTTTCTCCTTTCTGTAAATTCATTAGTTTCTTTTTTTCCCCATAGCATCATATCTAAGTTAAAATATGAAAAATATAGCACTTTTTTTATCATTTGATAATTTGAAAGCAGGCTTCCATTATAGACAACCTATTAAAAAAATGTGTTCGAAAAAACATAAGAAAGGCGTATGAAAACTTTTATTTCTTTTACTGGATACGAGAACGATTAAAAATTCTTGTCTAAAAATTGAACAATGGTAGTTGCAACACAATGGAACTAGACATCATGTTGGTACTTACAAACTATAAATACAACACTCTTGCTTCCATTGGATTTTAACTGAACTGAATCCAATTTCAGAGGACTTAGCTGAGGTTTTATCACATCACTGTAATTATTCCTCACTGATGAGACTGGGGTCAATATAAGCATATTTATAGGTGTCACAAGAGTTCAGGTAGCACTATGCAAAACCAGTAAAGCCATTCTATACCTTGTTTCCCACTTACATCAGAAAAATACAGAAATTTGAATATGCTGACAGAAGTGAAGCACTGATGGCATTAACATTAACGTCACCCCGTACCCCTGATTACTATAACCTCCAGGGTTATCTTACCAGTTAGATGAACATGGAATGGAAAGGCGAACAAAACTCTCCGCTGGGCCAGCAACCCCAATGGTACTTTATTTATGAATCAGAAAGTAAGTTTTACATGAGGGTTGCAGGTAATAAAATCTTAAATAACGTAAGTGCACATAGAAACACAAACAGTAACAACATAAAAAGAAACAAAGAATTTCGAGCACAGAACGAAACATTTTTCGACAGTTTTTATTTCGTATGAAAGCTTATGACGTCTATATATGTCATCAAGGGTCGCCTGTCCCCACCCCACCCCATATTCGAACGAAATCGAAAAAACATATAGAGAATGTATGGTGGAGAAATGTTTTTTCGATTTAGTTCGAAAATGGGGGAGGGGGCAGACGACCCTTGATGACATATGTAGACGTCATAAATTTTCATATGAAATAAAAATTATCGAAATCCGTCGAGTGGTTGGGGCTGGCGAACTGTCTGAAGGTTTGACCATATTATTTTAAATAGATCCCAACAGTTCCATCAAAATGGCATGTCAAAAATATAGTAAAATATCTATTGTATGTGATGGAAACTTCTTATTTACGGCGATATCATTCTGTATTTATGGATCTGAAAACTTTCATGCCGAAATTCGTGAGAAAGTTATACAAAACATTACAACTAGATGAGGTTTATTGAAAGATTTTACAATTTTAATGGAATCTGTTGTCTACAAAGAATATGAAATCTACTATGGTTTTATGGTTTGTTCCACTGATCTTCATGCAGTATTTAAAACTGAAAAAAGTAGTGTCTGAAAGCCTCGAAGCAGCGAGGTGGCAGGGGCAGTGCTGAGCAAAAGTGGAAGATGGCCAGGAACACGCCCGAAGGGCTGCGAGATTGACTAGTAATTATTTAAGTACTCTCGGAATTAAATTCATTAAAATACACATAAAAACCTCAAAAGATACCAACAATTTTTTAATCAATTTAATTTCGTATATTAATCATATATATTGCGACAAAATATTTGTTTTCTTATGAAAATTTTATTAATTCGGTGTTGAAAACATAAGGATACAATTTGTAATGCAACGGGGGAGTAATAATTCAATATTAAATCAGTGTGAAGGAGTTTCTTTAAAGTTATTAGAAGTGAACATATATTTTAATTAGGCGGTTACTAACATTTATTACAGCTGATTGAATAACACTTAAAATCCGAACGTTTTAGCCTTTGCTGTGCTGTACTTAGCTGAATGAGCTGATTTCTTTCTTCCCCAACTTTAGTAATTTTCTTCAATTGGCGATTTTTTTTTATTCAGAAAGAAACTTGATTAGCAGTCAAGTTTAGTTAGTGAATTGCACATACACATTTAGCATCGAAACATTTTCATTCTTCAGATTTTGTAGTATTATCCTCTTAAAATATGCATAGTTTTACATGTTAATAATTACATTTTTCAAATCATAAATTGTTTCAGGAATTTTGTGAACTGTCACAATTTTATATCTTTGACATGAACAACAATCTATTCCCTTTTCATTATTTTTTTTCCTCTATTAAAAAAATGCATTCCTAATGTTAGTATGAGAATGAGTAAGCTGCATTATTATAGTAGTGAAACTTGGGTTATTAGAGCGTTTTTAATTCGAATTTGTGGGTAATTAGAATTATTTCTTTCTGATCATCCTTTGGTTTTCTTATTAACATAATGTTAAAATATCGTCTGTAATTCGATTTCTTTTTTTTTAAAGTTCAAAGTCAAGACTAAAAATTGTAATTTTTTTTCTAAGCTTCTGAATTGTTTTCGTTGGTAAAATATTTCCGTACTTTGAGTAACTTCAGTAATCATGAATAAATAGCTTTATAAGGCCCTTAATTCCCTCGAGAACTTAACTGCTCTACAATGCATCCAATCAAAAAAATAAAAAGTTTCAAAATTTTGAATTTTTTAAACAATTTAGTTTTAAGTAAGTAAATTTATTAAAATTATTTTAATATTAAAATTTTAACAATAAATATTATTAATTTAATTAACTAATAAATAAAAATTAAATTAATTACTAAATTATAAAATAAATTAAAATTAAATTAATTTTTAATTTAAATTAATAATTATTTAAAAATAATTATTAAAGTAACTTTTATTTATAATAAATTATGAAAATAAAAAAATTAATCTATCCTATTAAAATTCGAAGGTAAACAAACGTATGTATGTATGTATGTCCGGCTATCTCCTTACGAACCGCTGAACGGAGAAGCACGCGGAAAGTACCAAAAGATGGGGAATAATCCAAGGAATCCATTTCGGCCATTTAAAATCCGAAATTACAATTAGTTAAAAAGATATTAATTAAAAACGTCAAAATGAATGAATTGACGTGCTGCCATCTATTGGCAGAATGGTGAATTCATTCACGGCAGATTCTTTTTTTTTCCCTATTATTAGTTTTCGCATCCGGTGTTGCATTTTTTTTATTTATTTAACGGAAGTTGGTATTTCCTTTTGAGCGATATTCTGTGTTCTTCTGTGTTTGGATTTATTAACAACTGAAAAAAAATCGTTTTCCTGCATTTTTCTTTCTTTTTTTTTGTCATACGGTGTTTCGCAACATTACGTTTGTTGGGAAAAAATATTTATTCATTTTCATCCGGTTTTTTTTCATTATTATTCGTTTTATTTTTTCTTTTGCAAAACAAATATCATGCTAATCTGTTTTAATTTATAAGCATAAGAATTCTCGCGTTTTCATTCAAACCAAACTGCTTTAAGGTAGTAAAAAGGCTAGAACTGAAAGTTTTAATCCAACAAGAGAGGATTCAAAACAGATTTACGTTTGTTGGGGAAGCTTAGTGACAATATTTGTAGGGGAAAAACAGAGACGGGCATATGAAAAAATGTGGATCCCAAGAAATGCTGGGTTATTAACTATAAGGTAATTAAAAGGTTGGATTTAAAAATTTTAATTAAACAATATAGGATTTAAAGGATTTTTTATGTTTTGGGGGGAACGTAACGTTTACGTTAGCGACAATATGTGTAAAAAAAATAAACCGGAGGCGGGCATATGAAAATTAGTAATGTAAAGACTAGATTTGAAAGAATATTTACATTTGTTGGGGAAAGTAAATGACAATATTTGTTGAAAAAAATGGAGCCGGGCATATGAAAATATGGATCCCAAGGCCTCACGTGATCTCACTTCTCTCCGTCCAGGAATATCCCATTATTCAAGATTGCCCGTGCAACGCCGGGCCATGCAGCTAGTTTATCTATTAAAATTTCATATTGGTTATTTATTCATTATGTATTATTTATTAAGATTTAAATATATCGGGGTTATCCAAAATTGTTTCCAGTTGGTCCCGCATCTACAAAGGGCGGCTCTGCTTCTATACAATAGCGTAGCAAGAGTAAGTGCATGTGAGGCATAGAATCTTTTCGGCCATCATATCTCACCTTTAAAACGTGGAGAGGACGCACTAATATCGTGTCTCTGTGTCGTTTCACAAGATTGACATCAGGTCATCTATAGTCCCAAGAGTTCACCCTTTTATCTTATGTTACAGACTATATAATTCTTCCTCACAACACTTGTATGCATCAAAATATTTTTTATAAAAAGGTAGATTTATTTAAAATGTTTCTAAATTTTTCAGAATCAGATGGCAAGTAAAGAAAACCCATTACCTTCAAGCATTTTTAAGTTTGCTAACATCACAGCAGTTGAAAATCCAAGAAATCCAGGACATGACGTATGAATTGTATGGACAACTGTTTTACATAATTTCAAACATTCCCCAAACACAGATTTGGAATTTGGGACCTAAAAATAATTACTCAAATATATCATATATTGTTACGGAAATATATGTTATAAAAATAAGTAATCTTCTTTTCAATTGTCAGTATATAAAAAAGATCAAATTCTGTATTTTTTTTACTGTCAATTATTTTCGTCTGTCAGTTTCTTTAACCGATTAGCTTTAAAAAAATACCTGGTTCCATACACATTGAATATAGTTTTATATATCGTTGAAAAGAGCCATAACAAAGCAATCATGGCTGCCATTTCACTAAAAAAAGCCTGCATTTAACATAAATATCCATAGACACAGAAACAAAAACAAATTTATGGTTTTCAAAGTATCCTCAACCTAACAATCGAGAAAAGACTTTAAATGCACATAAATATCTTCAATGTACTGAAATTTTGAAGATTCCCATAGACAAAGCATTACACCAAAAGTAGATTTTGAGCAGGGAAGTTGTACGTACCCAAAATAAAAAATAAAATAAATAAATAAAATTTTTAAAAAATTAAAAACTTGCTTCCATTGCAATGTAAAATTTTGCAGATATATTGTGAAATTAAATTGCATTCTCTCACATAAAGGCCACTAAACACAAATATTGGGTTTCACAGCTTTATACAACACATTTACAACAGCGGGCATGATGTTAAGAATTCAGAAAACATATTATTAAAATTGTGGGGAAAAGAAATGTTAAAAATGCAAGAAACTTATTACCTGACTTGGCACATGCAAAATTAATAATCGACAAATATCACGAACTAAAAGAGGTTGCAGTGAAATATAAAACTTGACACTCCATGGAATTCCCTGAAAAGTAGAATGATAAAATACATCAGTCTCACATATTTGATTTAAAATATTTTGAAGAAGGTAACATAAAACTGCCATTTTGAATTAAAACACAATTCATCTAGTTTTAATATTTCACCAATTGTGTTAGCTGTTTCTTTAGTAATTCATAAGTCACCCCGGCCTAGAACTACGGCCGTCTGGTGTATGTGAATGATTCATCACTGCAGATAATAATACATGTACTGTGAACTGAGCAAAATAGCCCGAATTACGAGCGGCCCAGGCACAAACTTCTCTCTAAGGAAGTATGGGCTCGTTAATAAGGCAATATCACCATTATTTTACCCCCACAGGAAGCAAGAACCGGCATACTGAGTCAGGATGCTTCGCATCCCCAAACGTGAGGTGCCCCCCTCTGGAAGGCGGTTTCTTAAGTAAGAATAAAAAAAATAAAATTTGAATATTAAATCATTAAGAAAACATTCACTTTTCATAATTATCACACTCTATCTCTGTATATTATACAAATACAGTAAAGCACCGTTTATCCGTTTTTCAAGAGACTGACGCAAAACGACGTATAAATGAAAAGACGTATAATCGAAATTTTAATAAACGACTTTCGGTATTACATTTTAGTGCCACCAATATAAATTTATCTGAAAGTAATAATTTTAAAGTATTTTAAGATAGTACTAGCATATTATTACATAGTATTGAAAACAATAATGAAGTTTTAAAATTAAGCGTTTATCATAAAAGTGAAAAAAGTTGCACCTTTCTTACATATCTTGGGTACTAATTATGCATTTCTTATTTTATACGATTCATTGCATGCAGGTAGGCGTTTAATTAAGAAAATCTTTAATCGTCGTCTGATGTGTTAATCTCTGTAAGTATAAGTGCATCACTATGAATCGATTTAAGTTCATTAAATGTTTTTTTCAAAGTTCGAAATTTTTCAGTTAAGTCCATTGCGTCTTTAAAGAAATGTTGAATATGTTTTTCATCATCGCTTAAATTAGCACCAGACAATTAGTCTTCTGTTAACTCATCAATGGGGAAATTCCGCAATTTTTTCATTTTTAAAATTCATTCAGCATTTCATTCATTCATTCAGCATTTTAAAATGCTTCAAAATGAACAATAACATTAAAAAAATTTATAGGCGTTTTTTTTTTTTTATTTGTAGTCAAAATTGGCCTCTCAGATTTCGCGAGAGAAACGATCCATTCTGGCGCGAAACGTTTCTGTCGTCATCTGTGCCCAAACAGCGGCGAGCTTAGACAGCAATGTAAAAATTAACACGCTTCTTCCCGTTCGTTCGCTATAGAGATTTTGCATCTTTTTCTATATTTTCTGACTATCGCATCAGATAAAATAATGTCAGAATGATACAAGTATTGTATTGTTCCTAATTGTGACAATACAAATATAACGGCAACCGATACATTATTTATCGATATGCCAAGAAATGATGTTCGCAAAAAGTGGTGTAAAGCGACAAAGAGAGACGATAAACTTAATCCGAAACTATCAGCAAGCAACGTTCGTTATGTCTGTGGAGATCATTTTGATGTGAGTAATTAATCTATATTATATCTATTAAAATTGTATATCAAGAAGCACTGTAAAATCAACCTTGAATTCGATATCTGTTCTGTTTTTAATATAAGTATAAGGCGAGATTAACAGCATAAAGTAAATCGATAAATTTAAATAGTTATTTTCCCATGTATTGTATAGCAACGGACAAGGAAACCTTCCGCGCTTTTGAGCATGCGCCGGGTGGAGTTATTTTCATCAAAATTGGGGGAAAGTGAAGAATGGAAGGGTGATGTTTACATTTTACTGAGCGTGATCTAACAAAGAACTCTCGAAATGCACTCATATGACTCATTGATTGACACCCCTTTCTGGTGTAAAATCGTCCAAAAAAGGTAGTCTCGGAATCCGTGGTCAAGTTATATTATCCTCCCTTCTTTGATTACATGGAATTTATATTTTAAGTAGCCAATGTTACCCCAAACCAATATCAGGAACCACTGTAAAGAACAACCCTGAATTCAGCATTTGTTTTGAAAAGAAATATAAGGTGAGGTTAGCAGCAAAAAGGAAATAGATATTTTAAAGCAAATAGTTAAATTTAATTAGTTTTTTTTGCCTCTATTATCCCCCCTCATTTTGATTACATGGCATTTATATTTTAAGAAACCATTGTTCTCCCATACTAATATCAGGAAGCATTGTAAAGAAGAGTCTTGAATGCCATATCTGTTCTGTTTTTAATATAAGTATAAGGTGATATTAGCAGCATATAAAAAATAAACTTTTAAAAAAGTAAACAAAACCATGACATGAAGACATGATATCTTTATCACAGTTCACATACAAGAAAGGGGGGATTTTTCACATTTTAGAAAGGGGAAAACGACGTATTACCAAAGTTTTGTGTCGTATAAACGAAATACAGTCAAACCTTGATATCTAGAACCTCCTTATCTCGAAACCCTTGACATCTCGAAAAAAAATTTTTTCCCCTGCATTTCCATCGAAATTCTCATTATATTTCCCATAGTTATCTCTAAATTTGTTTTTCAAAACCCTTGATATGTCAAAATTTTTCTCCCAGAAATAAGCTTCAGTTGAGGTTTTTCTTGTGGCAGTTATTGGCAATAGAACCAGTTTGAGAGTGATCTCATTTCATTATTTACCCCTTTTTCGTGGAAAAGCAATGACTAGGATATTAGGGTAAGAGATGAGAAACGGGAAGTGGGTGGCGGGGGGGGGGGATGAAAGGCTGTTATCTTGTTCACCAGCAGGAGAATTTCCTATGTCCTTCTTCTTTATTGTGGAACACATGCACTTTAAAGTAGTTAAATTTAATTTACACAATTTAATTTAAACACAATTTAACTTTCATTTCATAGCTGACCAGTGTAGAATAAAAACGTGTTCATGAATATTCGTAGATTTAATTTTTCCGACTTCTTGAGAATGGCTGGTGAAAAGGGTAAATTGAACGTGTTACCGGTCGAAGATAAAATAAAAGTGTTGAAGTTTTTGGATGAAAACAAACTAAAAAAGAAAGTTGAAACTGCTGCTTACTTTAAAATCCCTTCCAGCACTTTTCAACAATAATAAAAAACTGTGAAACAATCGAAAAAAACTATGATACCGGAAACAGGAAGAAAATGAAAATTCGGAATTCGACCTATCCTGAAGTTGAAGAATGTGTACAAAAATGGTTTGTCCAAAGCCGTGATCAAAACCTTTCTGTGAGCAGATTGACGTTGCAGCAAAAAGCAGTGGATTTTTCAAAAGATATGAACTCGAACAGTGAATTTAAAGCAAGCAATGGCTGGCTGGAAAATTTTAAGAAAAGGTACAACATTGTTTTCAGGAAACTTTGCGGTGAAAGTGCATCGGTAGATGCATCTTCCTGTGAAGAGTGGCTTTCAGAACTTCCTTCTCTTTTAAAGGATTATAAAGCTGATGATGTATTTAACGTAGATGAGTAAACTTCGTGTGACTGTGCTCTTGGCAGCTAAACAAAGTGGTGAGAAAAGATTTCCTCCTCTTATGATAGGACGATCCAAAAAGCCGAGATGCTTTGATAAAATTAAGTCATTCCCAATGATGTACATGCAGTGGCGGACTGGCCAGGTTGCCAGTTTGCCTGATGGCAAGTGGACTCCCTTATTAAGTCAATATGGGGCCCCAGGATTGTGTGTAAAAGAGAGAGAAAGAGAAGAACTTTTTTTTTTCTAGAAAATATATTACGCCTTTTATGAGCAACAATTTTTTTCTGTACAAGGTTGGGAAGCAATAAACACAAGATTTTTATTCTTCTGCGAGGCCCCGGCGAGAAGGAGGAGATAACCCATCTGCGAAAGAAGGGTGCGACACTTGTAGGTGGCTAAACAACTTGTAATTTGTTGTTGTTTGTGCATTTTGCGTAAAACTGACTGACGAAGAAACTCGTCTAATTTCTAAAGGAAAAAAAGTCTTCGGGCCTCTAAAGCTGTAACAAGGGCGGGCGGGGGGGGGGGGGAATATCGCGTAATTTGAGGACCAAAGAACATCTTTGAAAATGTTCCATTTTTCTGGGATGAATGATGTAGTGATATTAGTGAAAGACCTTAAGATCATAAAGACCTTATTAAGAAATTCATCGTGAGGCCATGGTGGCCTAGTGGTAAGATCTTGCCAATAAATTCCGAAATATTTATCACACGAAAATTATTTCTTACACCATCTTAAAGAGCAAAAAATTGTCTTTTTAATGATACTGATTTCATTGCGGTACAATTTTTTCTTTAATTAAAATTAAAATTTGAAAATTAATTTTAAACGCAATTTGTAACAAGGTTTTCTATTGTCATAAAATTAAATTCAAACCAATTTATTGTTTCATTAAATCCTTCATTCACGTGTTCTTGCCACTGTTAAAGTTATGATAGGTAAATATTGGTTTCTTTAAACATTAACTCCAAGGCAGACTTGGAGCCGCAGTGGCCTACTGGTAAGGTTTCAGCTTCGGGGCTGGAGGGTTCCAAGTTCGAAGTTACACTGAAGATTCACTGTGTATATGGGTCTGATGAACATTAAATCGTACGGAGTGGGTCAAACGTCCAACCGCTGGTGTGGTGCGGAAGTTTGGAGGAAGGGAGTGCCAGATCAGGGTGTTGTCCTCGTCATCTGACCGCGGTTGAAAATTATGAGGTCAGTCCTAAAATAGCCCTCGTGTTGCTTCAAAACGGGACGTTAATATAACTGAACCTAAACTAGAAGAAATGCATTATCCAAGGAGAACCTGGAATCTATTGAAAAGGAATTTGTAGATGATTTGAATGCAGAGTAATTATTGACAGATTCGCACAGTCATTGTGAACTGGCTTGCCACTTAATGAAGTGGACAACATGTAATACACTTTTGTACTTTTGAGATGTTAATATTTGACAATAAGAAATATTCTTTAAAAAAGTCGGAATTGGTAAATAGTTAGCACTTATTTTCAGTTTGGTTAAAAAATTCTCAAAATTGCAGTACAGTTACAAAATTACAGTATGCTATACAACCTTCAAAATTATTTAATTTTCTATTGTAAAATTGTATTTATAGATGGTATTTCTTACTTCCAACCACATGTATAATACAAATATACTGTAATTACTAATATATATAACATACTTTTAGATTAGGAACAGATTTTAATAACTTACTAATTTTAATTTATTATATTTGTAATAAATAAAATTTAAAAATATTTGTAAGATGACATGCTAGATATAATAGGGGCCCCTTTATTCATGGCAACCACTATTTTTAGACACAGTCCGCCACTGTGTACATGTCAAATCAAAAGGCTTGGATGACAAGCGAAATTTTTGGTGATTGGCTGAAGGGAATTAATAAAGAAATGGCTAAAAAGAAAAGACGCATTCTCCTCTTCATAGACAATTGTAAAATTCACTCTAATTTTCCGACACTAAAAAATATCACAGTGAAATTTTTACAGACCAAATACGACTTCAAAATTGCAACCACTCGACCAGGAAATAATCCGGAGCTTCAAAGTTGGTTATAGAACGCAAATTGTGAGAAGACTCCTGGATAGTATCGGTGAAGGTAAACTTTGTGCATCTATCAACATCTTGCAGTCAATGCGAATGGCTGACTATACATGAAGAAATGTCACAGAAATAACAATAAAAAATTGTTTCATCAAAGCAGGATTTTCCGAGAATAAAACTTCTAGTGAAACAGAGGACGTTGATTCCATTAATCACTCAATAGGAGAAGGAGAAATTAATCCAGAACAGTGGGCATCGATACAAAAGGATTACAACACTAATATTTCATTTGAAGATTTCTTGGATGTAGACAATGAACTCCAAACGTGCGGCACTATGACAGATAAAGATATTGTTCCGAACATAAATGCAGAAATTTCTGATGAAGAAAACGAAGAATTGGATCAACAAGAGCACGAAAAAGTTACCGAGAAAGAAGCCGAGAAGGCAGTTGAACTGCTCCGGAGCTTTCTTGAATCAATCGAAAATATTGGAACTGAATCATTTGGTGTCATTGCTACTTTAGAAAAAAACTGTGCAGTTGCAAAAAGATTCTGTGAGACGGCAAACTTCAATTAAGAACTTTTTCTTCCGAAACCACTAAATGTATCTTCTGTAAAGAATGGGATGTTATTAAGTAAAAACAGGTACTCATGTATAACACAATTTTGAAATTATTAAAGCATTGAAAAGAGTAATTTGTTAATTCTTTGCAGATTTTTCTGATGAATCATATTCTTAGCCGCAAAAAGTAGTTTGTGGGATTTTTTTTTTTAATTTTGTCTAAACCTTGATAACTCGAAAACTCTTTATCTCGAATTTTTTTCTCTTTCCCAGAGATTCGAGATATCGAGGTTGTACTGTATTTTATCATTACAATGTATAGGAATGAATCGGGAATATGATAAAACGACGTATAAATGAGAAATATATAAACGATGCTTTACTGTATCTTATTTCAATCTTATTTAACATATTCATATATGAATTATAGCTGAAACTCAAACTACAGAATCAAAGTTTACAATTTAGTGATTTACTTGAGAACTGCTATAAGCATAGGGGAACGGCGGGTAAGAGCACGCAGGCGGATAAGAATACGCAACCAAATTTCATCTTGTTGGCAACACTGCAGAGAATCGCCACTGTAATGTTTTAATTGTGAGGCTACTATGTTAGAATACTATGTATTACCATTGGTTTGCTACACGTCATTTTCCATTTCTAAGGAAAAATTCACCTTTCTTACTTTTCTATGTAATTTTTGGACTATAGAGCGCAAGTGTTTGTTGTTATATAGAATGCACCAAATATTTAAAGGCGTATTTCAGATTAAAGCACATTTCATAAGCTACAACTAGGTGTAGCTTGAGTTTATTTATCTATAGCGTTTTGGGACCTAGCGGCGATTTAGTCAAGCGCTAACGAGGAGGCCAAGAGTTTGCAGCAACTGTTCACTGTAAACTCTTAGCCTCCCCAAACTTATGTTACCTTTTACTCCATTTTTTTGTAAATTAAATAAATAATTGTATTTGAAAATGGCTCTGCTACAATATTTCATTAGAATACAACAGTAATATTTTACTGCGAAATAGTTTCCTTTTGATATGAGGGGTTTTTTTAATTTTAGTTGTACAAAATGTTATCCTCAGCCTATTTCATTATTTCTCTCACACTTGTAGTATAACATGATGTTTCATAATTTGTCCCAGCATCTCATTTATTGCAAAATTTCACCTTGTGAAAGGAACACAGATACGAAACTCTGAAATAATGGAAGAACTTAACCCCAAGTTGGAAATTGGGAGGATTAAAAGGAAAGTGGCTCGAGAATTGGGGTTCAACGAGTGCACCCTGCCAAAATATTGAAAAATGTAGGTTAATAGGCCTACTTCCCCTTATCTTTTCTGTGCTTTATAGTCTTTATAACGAAGCTTAAGCCTACCGAAAATTCTATCTACAGTAAAATTAATGATAACATTTCTTCAATTTTACAACTTCTAAAGCAAAAGAAAAAAGACAATATGAACCAGAAAAAATAGAGACCTGTGTTTGAGTCAGAAATCATGACACTCTCGCATTTTAAAGCTTTGTTGGAACAAAATGAAAACAATGAAAAGGTAAAAGCAGGAGCTCTTTAAAAAATCAGGAAAGGGAAGTGAGAGAGTAATTATAAAACAAGAAAAAAAACATAAAGAATGAACTGATGTTTTCTTAAGACGTCAAACAAACACCATCGAGCTCGGCCCAGCCTAAGATTTTCGTTGATGAGGCCACTGTAATTATTTGCCAAGGATGTGAGAATTACTACCATGAAAACTGGATTCAATGTGGATTGTGCAAAGAATGGTGGCACGAGCTTTACCTTGCCTCCTATGTATTTGCATGCAACTATTGTTAGACCAGATCTGATGCGTAATCTTGGCCACCATAACTGCGTACTCTTGGCCACCCTAACTGCGTACTCTTGGCCACCCTAACTGCGTACTCTTATCCTCCAGGTCGGGACGCAGTTGCCATTCTTTAAAATTTTATTTCTCTATGATAAAAGAAAAAATCCTGAAGACTAGATTTATTGATTTATAGTTAAATAAAGAACATTGTGTGAAATTTTGAAGTCTGTATCATACTTATTTTACATTTTATAAACTAAAATCCACTAAGTTACCCTCCTTTCTACCTCCCTACTACACTTACGCTTCTTTCCCCAACTAGAAGTTGCAAAAACATAGAGTATAGGCAAAATAAATTAATGAGCAAATCTGTCTACAGCTGGGCATTCACGAGAAAGAAAGGCTAAGCCATTTATCCCAACAACTGGTTAGTATTCCATTCATTTTAGACAAAAAATTAGGCAAATCAGGGTTCACTTTTTGTTGTAGTACTAATAACGATGGTAAGCTTGTGCAATTCCAACAACTTTATCAGCACAGCCATATTATGCCCAAAAAATGAAGGATGCATAAAAATCAGAGAACGCATTGTGCAAAACATTGCAAAAAGAGATTGCGAAGTTTATTATAGTTGCGATTCCGTACAATCCGACGAGGAGATTGACAACCAGTTGTATTGTCTAAAATTCTTAAATAGTTTAAACCATCAGGTTTGACAGCACACAAATTAATTTTAAAGAAAATCACTATGGTTATATTGATCGGAAATTTAAAGCTGAACAAGGCTTAAACAACGTTGCAAGAACAAGTGTCATGCACCTCCATGAATACACCGTCACAATTCGGTTAATTGACTCTGGAAAAAATGTTTCATACCACGAATTAACTTCACCCCATATGACACAACCAAGTCTTTCCAAATGACCAAAAGACAGTTCCCACTGAAAGTTGCTTTTGCAATGACTACCAATAAGTCTCAAAGACAAACGCTTGAAAGAGTTGGATTATATTTAAGAAATGCTGTATTTACTCATGGACAATTCTAAGTAGCCTTTTCAAGGGTCACTAAATCTAACAATCAATTACCAAAAATGGCAAACAAAAAATTCAAGATATTTGCATTCTGACATATATTGTATATATGAAGAGATGTTATAAATATGTTCACATTAATTAACTGCCTTTGCTATTTCGCTGAGTATTTCATTTCAACAACCCAACCAAGAATAAAACATTTTGGGGGGCTGCAGGGAAAATTTGAATGTACGAAACTTTCGCAAGGGTTTACTGATTTAAAGAATAAAATTAAATAAGATCATTTCAAATAATAAAAAATAAGTTAATGAGATTTTTAAAGAGAATTTCGATTTATTTATTGGTTTTATTTTCTCACTCGCATATATCAACGATTCATTTTAATAAATATCGTTTGCTGAAACTCATTGAACTCGCTTCTTTTTTTCAGAATTCGCCATTTCTGAGTTAAATCTTATCTTCTAAGTAGATTTAATTTAATCTTCGAAGAATAGATGAAAGGTAAATCGAGCATATTTTTTTAATGAATTGTTGAAATTAGGAAAGAATACTACTAGTAGCGAAGCTAACGGCGGCTGATATTTTTTGGCTTTATTCTTATCATTTAGGTACAGTATCTGTTCTTTTCTAATTTCCTCATAATACTTACTTTCAATGTGCTAGCGAAGTTACTAGATTTCCACTCAAGCGGATAGGGAAACCCTAGAACGTACTTTAAAGTTTTTTTTAAAAAATGAGCGGTGCCTATTGAAGATGCCACAAGCATTGCGCTAATGATTTATCCTAATTTATTTTTGTAATTAAAAGAAACGCAGATCCCTTACCTTCAATGAACTAGCGAAACCCTAGGTTGTTTTTAAGTTTAAAAAAAGGAGTGGTGCCACCACAACCCTTAAGCTGGACATTCAAGAAAAATTGAATATAAAAAATACAGGTTGAGTTATGGCGTATATAAACATTGTTCAAACGTCTTCAGGAAAACCCAGTACCAGTAAAAATTCTTGTAGCACCGCTCGTTTCTGAGCTGACAGGCCGCCACTGTGTTAAGCTTAAAAAAATCGTCACAGAATATAGATTAGAATTTATTTGAATTAATTTAAGTTGCTGTCAGAGATTGGAGAGTTAATTTTTGAAGAAAACAAAAAAAAGAAATAAGTAGTTTTCAAACATACAATATTTCCATAATTTGTATTTTGTATACAATCAGATGGTTTACTCACAACGAATGACCTAGTATAAAAGTTTTAAAAATGTTTGTGACAGAAATATGTTCCAGATTCCTTTCAAAGGCAAATTTATTAGTGAATATGACAAACAGTTCTTGTTACACTGAGATGACTTCTAAATTCACTTGATCTACAAATAATGAACATTCCATAGATGTGATTAAAAGTACGTCAAAGTTAATCTCAAAACATGTCATTCAGTAATATTTATACACATTTAAAATTAAATTAAATATTTTTAGCACAAAGAATAACAATCTGCTTTATTCTAAATTATATTTCCTTTCAATGTAAAGCATATGTTCATTATGGAAGGGTCCTTCAAAATGCACTCTGGTGAATGTCATTAAATGTGTCATGGTTGCTGAATTCTTGAAGATGTTACATTTAACTGAGAGTTTAAAAATTTATTCAACTATATGCAGAAGTAAGACAAGTAAGGTTAATCGATAGTATTCTGTATTAGAAAAAAAACTATACCTGGAAAATTAAGTCTGGATGAAAATGAACTTAAACAAGACACCCACATTTCTGAATACAATCTAACGATCATATTAATAATTAAAAATTATATGTTCTTGAAGTTTTGTGTGTGCCATATCATTATCTTCTGTTCAATAATAATATAAGAATATTGTCTAGAATTATAGTAACTATAAGTTCAAGTAAAAAAGGAACTACTATGTGAAAGAGCATCAGTGTACTCTCAGGTTTCACTGTTTAAATTGTTTCATTGCTTAAACATAAAGGACAACACTGATTATCAAATAATGTTAGAATGTTGAAAGGCACCACACAGTATACTAGTGTATAATACTTATAATTCCGAAGTTTGAGTGCTATGGGGAATAATTAAGATGTGCATCCCAAAGACAATACATGCTAAGAACAAAAAAAACCCTTTAGTTCAGGCTATGTAATTCACCGCGAAAATATACACTAATATTTCAGTTTACATCACTACATTAACTGCATTAAATATGTTGTACATAAGGCATTCAAACCTTAAACAGTTCTTATATTTAAACAAACTTAAAGCAATTTTTAATTATAAACAATTACCTTTAAAGAATTTAAATGTAGTTTCACAGCGTTATTTAAGTAATTAACAACGGTTTCGGAAGAACTTGTCATGTAGTCTGCGAGGAAAGCAGATATATACAAAGTTTCCTGAAAAAGGTAAAAAAATATATATGTAACCAACAAAAAACACTCAAAAAATATGCAATTAAACAAATCTCCAGGACATGCCAAGCATGTGCAGAATAGGAACATTTAACAAGAATTTTTAAGTTCAATCACAAATACAATTATACTCTTCCCAGTAAAAAGAAACAAAAGATGTTAAAAGTATTCTTCAAATATTCTTCTCATTAATAGGTGAATTATATGCAAACAAGATTCACAACAAAGATCTTTTAAATAAATAATTCTTTGACAGAAGTTTACAAATAATGACGTCTGGCAGTATAATGGCAGTTGTTATTAAGTAATACAGAATTTAATTAATTAATTACCACGAATATAACTCTTAACTACTACTTACTAATTATGCATTGATTTACAGATTATTTTATTATTATTATTGTTCTATACCGACCTACCTTCTGTATATTTTTCAGTTTCTATTCAAAAAATAATTTTAATATTTTCAATAATTTAAAACAAATTATTATTTCAATAGGTCAAAATTTTGAACTTTCCTAGTACACTATAACTAATTTTCAAATGTTCAACATTAAGAGCACAAGAAATTTAAAGCTGTTAACAGATTTTCTAAACAATCAGAAATTTATTTAAAAATTTCGTTTTTACTAAATATATTCAAAAACAAATTTAGAGATAATATGAGTTTTACACATTGCAAGAACAGCAGTATTATTCATAACAAAATAAATTACCTCATATTAAAAGAAACGTTAATATTAAGAGAAAGTAAAAATAAATTGGATTAAAATTCATACTGGTGAAAACTCAGTTCCACATTCTTCATAAACTTGTATTTGTTCACTAGCCCGAGTATACTCTCCTTGTGATATAAGGCATTGTATAGAACCTAAATAAAATAAATTTTTACAAAAGCTTAAAATCAAAAACACAAAAAACATTAAACATAAAAATTAATATATTCAGATTCAGAAGGATACTTCGCCTGGCCTAAGCATCAGGAGAAAAGAAAAATTAATATGTGCAAGGTGATTCTAAATTATCATTCAAATTTAGTGGGGAGGGGTAAGGAATAGCAAAAGAACATGATTTCATGTAAGAAAGTATGGTTGCAAATATAGATATTACTTAGCAGAGAATGCTTTCTGTCAATAACCTCTGTTCACATGCCCAGTTGTCAGATTTCTGCATTTGCCAAGTTGGCTGCATAGAAATAACATGAATCGGCACACGTTTTACGAATTGGCTAACATGCATCTAACACTGGAAGTTTCTACGGAATTTCTATTCGAACATAAAAATTTTTAAAAATAACCACTGAAAATTACCGTAAAACGAGTTTACTTTGCACCAATTTTCATGCCTTCCGACAGAATTTTGTGATTAGTTACATGTATTTCTCTAAAAGAAAGGCTTTTCTAATTTTTTCCTCATTGAGGGATTATTAGAGAAAGATTTTGCAGCAAAATTCGGATCATACAGTGATTTAATAATTAATTGTGATTATTCGAAATTTTGGTGCAAAGTTACTTCATTGGTGGGGATACTTTCCAATAGTTAATTTTTTTCAGTATATTACAAAAATAAGTTTTCTGGATGCAATTCTAGATATATTTATTAAAAGCCTGGGTGGAAATACACAAGAAAAATAAATTTCATAAATGTCTGATTATAATTAACAATTTTACGTCATTGTATTCGGTCAAATCAGGATGGCGTTTTAGAAATCCTTTTATACAATTATCTATCTTATATTATATATATATATGTAATAATCTCACTTAATTCTATTTCAAATTCTAATATTATCTATTTTAAAATCTTAATGTATTCCAAAATCACTTTTCTATAACTCCAGTTTCGTTTTATTTCCCGCTCTGGAGGTATATTAAATCTCTCGTCTTGACATATTTATTACTAAAAGAATATTTTAATCGTTTCCAAGCGCACACAACTCGCAAATTAGCGACTTATTGCCGTCATGCATTTTCCCTAAAACACTTACGTAATTTACTTAAAATAGCTATTATTCCCTTCACTTTGAGCACATGTCTCTCTGTTAAATCCCTACCTGAGAAAAAGCAAGGATCTTCTGTTCTCTTTTGGCTTGCAACCTTATACTACATTGTACATTCCGTCACTCTCCCATAATAAAATGAAAATTAGAATTTAACTCAGCCTGCTTCATCATTTAACGACTACAATAAAGAATACATTTCATATATATAAAATATCTATATATTATATCTATGTTATTAATATATCTATATATTATCGCATCGTCTTAGTAAGATAAACATTTATTATCATTTTAAGATCTACACTACTGACAGGAAAACTGAAGTCACTGAATTGGACTACACATTGCAACAGTCTTTTCCTTCTCATTGGAGAAATCCAGAGAGTTTCCTTGGGATGTTTATTTACATGAATCAGCTTTCTTTTGTAAAGAACTGTTCACTTGGGCTACCAAAAAAGTTTATGTTTCTTTAAATATACCTTAAACTTGTGAAATCGTGTTAAATCAAGCTTCTAAGGTCTCTGGAGAGAAATTCATATATTTACAAGTACTTAACTTCCTTTTATACTCCCTGGGCATATCTGAAGCTTAAGCAAACATTGTTCTTATTATTATTCAATAGAAAAATATATTTAAAACCCAACTGGGGTTGCTGTTTATCACAAATTTCCATGGTGCAAAGAATTCCTCCTTTTCGGTGCAAAGTTACCCCAGGTCAGAAAAAAATTAATTACAACTTAACTAACAAATATAATTGGCATTGAAAGCAACAGAATGAAAGCTAGACTTATTATCTTTCACATTTAAAAGCACTTGACTTCAGAAATGTCCTACTTTCCTCACCAGAGACAGATTTTTCAGCACTAAAATTTTCGCTGAAAAATTGGGCTCAATGTCTTTTCTTTCTGGAACTTCCTGAATGATTCTTATATACGTTTAAGGAATAAAATACATTAGTCAGTGTTCCCAAGAAGTTAGAAAACAATCTAAATCCCGTACTCCTAATCAGTTGATCTCTATTTCACTTTTCACACAAATTTTGCACTGGAGCAAAGTTACCTTCACGAGTGCAAAGTAACCCCATTTTACAGTATACCATAAAACTAATTTACATCTCATAATTAGCACAGTGAATATCAAGTTTTAAACAGTCTATATTAATAAATACAAAAACTATAAACGTATAATGAGAAAAGAACTCATACATAAGTTTGCTGAGAATACTGATTATGATGCATATAATAATTTTTTAATTATTCTCAAGATCTAGCTAGCAGTTTCAGAGCGCTAAATATGAATTCAGAACTTTTATGCTTTTTTCCATGTTCTCTCAAGTTTTGAAACATTCTATTTAATAAATAATCGATACTAAAGCATGCAGTTAACTTAAATATCATTTATAACTGCCTTTCTCCCCGTTACATGATTATGTGAGAAACGGAAGAATATATTCCATATTCCTGTTAGCATACTTAATCATACAAAACACTGACAATACATATCTAATTACACATAAAGATTATATAAAAATTTATATTTACTGAATTAAAATATGCCTTTTAACAGCGCATATATTCACATTGCTCGGAATTAAAGTAAATTTTTACTAATGAAAACTGAGGAATCTCTTTTAAAACTGAATAATAAAACGGAAAAACATGCAGGGTTTAAGTGCTTATTGCTGTAACTGCAATAAGAAAATTTAGTTTTCATCTGCAAAAGATGAAACTGAACTAATGCCATATTAATTTACAAGACACCTCTTAAGCAAAAGAATGTTCTCTAAACTACTTTATAAATCATAATTAAAAGTTACTTCCTCAACTAATGAATTACAATTTCTCTAAATTTTTACTGGCTTTTTATTTACTAGCTTCAATTCACAGATTTTTATAGCTTCACAAGGATAACTATACGACTTAAAATATAAATAAAAACTTTTTTTGTTTTACCTGTTACAGCTCTGTCACAAGCATGAGTCTTGAATATTGAAAGTGCTTTAGCAGCTTTGCCTAAATAGAGATACTGATAACCATATTCTGCATTGATATCAGGATCATTTGGTTTCAATTCAGAAGCTTTCTTGGCCATTGAAAAAGTTGCTTCAATAACTTGCTTTTGTAATCCAGACTTAAAGAAAGAAAAAAAAATCAAGGCCTGAAGTGCTAAAACAGGATATGAATTTCACAGAAAAACTTTGTCAGCAATTCAGTTTCTACACAGTAGCTCAAGATAGCAATACTAATGCAGTATTTATACTACAATTGACCAAAGAATTGTAAAAATTTATTTGATAATTATCATAATTACTCTAGAATTATATTAAATGACAATTTCAAATACAATCAAGGAATAATAGAAACAACCGTGGAAATATAATAAATGCCTTTTACCAAATGGAATTTTTTAAATTACGGTACAACCCCATTTAACTGAACTAAGGCCGTTTTGGATAACGATTTTTTCG
Source organism: Araneus ventricosus (assembly GCA_013235015.1). Classification (NCBI taxonomy): domain Eukaryota; kingdom Metazoa; phylum Arthropoda; class Arachnida; order Araneae; family Araneidae; genus Araneus; species Araneus ventricosus. The sequence continues at coordinate 1,218,028 of BGPR01000054.1, read as the reverse complement.
GTTAAGACATGAACATCTATTACTATTTTGTATCTAATAACAGTATGCAATCCTGAAAGTTTTGAGTGTAAAATGAATATAAAACTTTCTTTGTAGGCTACACTTATGTTCTTTATTAAAGTTAAGATTACATTTTTAGGTCGGGAGGTCACCTCTTTGCTAGCCCATCGCGCTCTCACCTTCTCGACTATTATCGTGGAGTACAGCATGTGTTTCTGGATTTGCAATTTCAGATAAGCCGAGTTTCGGTTAACCGAGGTTTTACTGTATATATGTTCCATAATAATTTAAAACAAGTCTACAAATGTAAACTGAAAACTTTAATTTTAGAAATTCTTCCAGAGATAAAAATATTTTGTATTCTCCAAATCAATATCCAAGAAATACATAACTTTGAAGTTATATAAAAGAAAGTTTACATGAATCTTAAAATAAAATTTTACAATTAAATAAGGAATTAGTCGGTAAAGTTAATAAAGTTAAGTATAAAGTGTTGAAAGTTTCAAATTATATTGAAGAATATCTAGTAAAAAAATGTATATTTATATATCTAGTAAATAAATTTGCCTTACCAATCTAGATAAAAGTTGAGCAGTTTCAAAAAATAATTCTGCATTTTTCGGTTCACACTTCATCATGGTTATATACAATGTTTTTACAGCTTCCTCAATCTAAAAAAATAAAATATCACAGTATGGGTTACACATAATCAATAATATAAAAATACAATTTTTTAAAGAGAATATGCAAACTGAGTGGATATTAAAAATTGGTGCCATCTATCTTTTTTATAGAACAGTAGAGTAAAAATCACAAAGAGTAACTTGACCCATCACATAAATAATGCAGTCTAAACAGAATGGCTGAACTGTCATAGATAATAATACAGGACTATGAACCACGTAAAATAGACATTATTACATGTATCTCATGTGCCAAACTCTCACAAGGATTATGTTCCATTACCAGTCATGGGGTCATTAACCAGCCTCTCCACCAATTATGTGTAGCTTTAGACTAGGTGACTGTGCCACTGCAGCTGTCCAATTTACGATTCCATATTAGAAGGGTTCACTAACGTGGAATGACTGAATGCGATCACTGGATGAACATAGTGGTTAACACTAATGCATGATGACTCTCTTGCTAACAAAAGAACATTTATTTATACTACATACACATAACTAACAATTAACTTAATCAAAACAGATAGAGATACTGATTATACATGAGAATGTTAAAACTTTCATAGTACATTAAAACAAGAGTAAGTAGAAGTATCTCCTGGCGATCTGTATAAATTTTTGCTTAAACCGGAAAACACAAGCTGGCATAGTTGTTGGTGATAATAAGTCATCAAACATGTACTACCATGGGAACCAAAAATTTGTTTACTTATACCACAATTTTTCATCCTCATACTCAGCATGACCATCTGGTGAAGGCAGCAGGATAGAAAATATGCCTTAAAATCTCTATTTACTAACTTCACTCTTTCATATGAAAAGTGAGTTTGCCCAAAGATATGCATCCTTAATATACACAATACCCACTCTTCTCTTACATGGTCATATTATGCTAATTAACATCACCCAAAAATATTTCCAGACAAATGTCTCCTTTCAGTGAGAAAATAAATAGTACTTTTTTTTAACTGTAAGAATACACAGTTGCATAAATAAATAGATACTATAGCCTAGTATTAGTCTGGAAATACATTTGGAAAATGCACAGAAATAATAAATATATGAAAATCAAATTTTTTTACCATTCTATTCTAAAATAACAAAACTTTAAAAATGCACTTACCTCATCAATCTTGCCTCCTTGTGTTAATAAGTGCATCAGTTTGAACCTCGAAGCTTCGATATTATTCCCATCAAGAAGCAATGCTCTATGAATAAGAAACACCATTTGGATGAGAGCCTCATTATATTAAATAGAATATACATAAAATATCACTTGATGTATTATTTCATAATTATAAGAATCCATACATAAAAATTACTTTAAAATCAAACCTGTTTTGGATAATTTCAGTGATAAAGTTACATACATACTATTTTCAAAAACTCATTGTTGTAACTAAGAATCTTTTAATGATAAATAAGTGATGAAAGATGATGACAGATGAAAAACTAACATTATTTAAATACTGAATGTCAATACACTATAATTAACTTTCTTATACATCTGAAATTTTATTGCATTATATTTTTAGCAAGTTCAAGTGAATTGCATTATGATGAAAAATGTGAATTTCATTTGCTGAATTCTTAATAAAATAAAATAAACCTTAAAAGTAACAAAATAAGGTACCAAAAATAAATGTCAACTTTTGTTCCTTATCATAGCAGATGTTTTTGTAGCAACGAAATAATAATAATAATAAAAAGATTTAGAAAACAAAATTCATTCTATATCTATTAGGTAAAATATTCATTTCCTTTCATTACAAAATGAACTAAGCACTTAGTATGGTTTTATTGAGAAAAAAAATGTTATAAGAAATTTCAGTGAAAATCCTTTACCTCTGAGCTGCAACTAAAGTTTGATCCCAATCTTCTAGAGCCAAATGAATTTTCATTTTCTCAACAAATGCTGGTGGATATTTTGGAAAGAGGACAATAGCTTGATTCAAGTATTCTAATGCTTTAGTATAATTTTCTTGTCTTTCATAATATTTAGAACGACCAAATACAGCTTCAGGTGATGAGCTATATTTTAAAATAATGTTTAATAAATACATTGCTTAAAATATCAATGAAATTTTACAAGATATTTCATTTTAATAAAGAACACAAAACAATTTATAATGCATTATGTTATTGCTTTAATACACCACAGAGATACTTTAAAATTAAAGAATATAGACAACTCTATCAACACATGGTAGATGACATCCAACGTATATATACATAGATACTATATTGTCTTGAACTAACATTCCCAATATCTTATGATTTGAAGTATAATAAATTTGAAGCTGCAAGATATTGATTTCATAGACAAATGATCCACAACAAAAAATAGCAGTTGTTAACATAAATTAAAAACTGATTTGAATTAGCACAATTCAATTGCAATCAATGAGATCTGATGTAAAAGAGCAAACTAGTAGGCATAAAAAGATCTATAATTCCTGTACCAATGCAAACATGAGATACTAAAAAGAAATCCTGTAGCTAATTGAATCATGTGTAAGGTGGTAGATAACTAACATATTTTTATTGTTTAAAAATAACAAAATAAAAATAATGTAAATTATTATATAATACATGATTCAGAAACAGATTTTTAATTAAGAAAAATTGAAATAAATATTAATCAGAACGAATCTTTACTTATCTGAACTCTCAAAATATTTCCAAACATCCTTAGAAGGAGAACCATCATGGGTAAGTAAATCAATCCAGCCCATTAGAACTGCAGCCTTTATTTAGATTTTAAAAAAATTAAATAAGGTTGTTATTTAAAACCATTTTATATATAAACATTTTTTAAATATGAGGTTTTGGACTATCTTTTCAACTGACAGAAAAGTATGTATTTGACTTTGAACATAAACAACGAAAAAAAAAAATTCAAAACCATACGTAAAGTTTTTGTTTTTAGATATTAATATATAAGAATAAAACAGCATATTTCATGGACATTCATAACAAAATGAGAACAATTGATTATATCATAAGATAATGGAAATTACAAGACCAAAAATTTAGATAGCATTACAAAACAAAAGAAAAAAATAATAATAAAAAGTGTGCATGAAAATAATTTACACAAATTTCTGAATAATTGAAAAAACAAAGCTAAATGTACAACACTGAAGTAATCAAACTAAAATCAATTATACATTACTGCTAGAACAAAAAAATGATGAAAACAAGAGTTCAGTGGGCAAAATTGGGTTAGTAATAGGTTCTCTTTCATACGAAAAATAGAATAGCTAAAGAGTATTAGGAGAACTTTCTAGAAAAACATAAGAAATCTTTGCTGTATTGCAGTATGAGGCTTCAAAATTTTAAAGGAACTTCAGAAATCAAAGACATACAGGAAAATAAAAAAGGTGTATAATATTTTTTGAAAATTAGTAACATGCTGATTAAATTGTAGTAAAAAAAAATCTAATTGTAGCTAACTAAAAGAGATCACTGAAATACATTTCAGATTACATAATAGCTTAGGTACTAAAAAAGAAAGTTCACAGGGGAAAAATGAAAAGAAATAATATAAATTGTCATAACCAGAAGTTAAAAGGCACTTCATGTTTCATACAAGTAAAGAATAGGAAATTTCATGCATCAAAATTCACAGCAATTTCTAAATATTATAAATCTGAAATTCCTAAAATGATTCTGAAAGAAAAAAAAACAGCTGAACTAGAAACTCTCCAGCATTCAAGCCCATATGCTAGTAAAGGTAGAATTGTCTTTACAAAAATATGACTCCTTACACTTTTAAGATTTGTATGAGAATAACAATAAGCACACATGAATAAAATCATAAAACCTGAGGTAAAAATTTGACTTAATGCTTACTTTTTTACTTAAAGATGGAACTTTCAGTACTCTTTTAATAAATTGCTTGGCTTTCTCTGGCTTGTTCAAGAGAACAAAAACAACACCAGTAACATACATAGCCTACAGTGCAAAAAAATGAAATAAACATTCATTTATTAAGAACATATATTGAATTTATTACTAAGAAAATATTTTATAGACAAAAAGAAATAAGTTAATGAAAGAGTGCAATAATTCACACATGGAAATAAATCAATTTTTACATTACAGTCTTAAAACAGATTATATAAATTTTTATTATATATTAAAATTAAAACAACTTCTTGGATAAGAGAAATATATATAATTAGACAGAAAATTTAAATTGAGAATTGTTTTTTCAATGAAAAAGCAGGTTGAAATGACTTGGTATATCAAATAAAAACTAGAAATATTTAGAAGTCCAATATGACAAGTTCCAAAACACACACAGAGAGAAAAATATGATAATAATAATGCAAAAAAGAATATCACAAGAAATGATTGATCAGCTTTGACTTAGAAGCAAGAAAAAAATGACTTAAGAGTGATTTGTCTAAGACATGGATATGTATTATGGAAAATTCTAAGGTTCTTTATAATTATCTCAAATAATACTAACAAAAGAAAATGTACAAGAAGTACTGATATGATCATGTGAATTTACCATTTCTCCAGCCACTTCAAGATGTTCTTTGGCTTTTCCTCTGAGTATGTTGTCTAATAAATAAGTAGTATGAGTATAAAAGCAATAAATGTATCAATAATGTATGAAAATAAACAGTAACGAATCCTTAAAATACATGCTATATTATAATATACTATGTGTTAAAAATCATGTAACACCATTTATTACAATAATTTCTACAAACTAGGGATGGCAGTTATTACAAAAATAACCGGGTTTTTTTTCCCCCCATCTCTGGTTTAAGCGGGCAGTTAAAACCACTCAAAATAACTGGTTTTTTTAAATAACCGGTTTTCGGGTTTTTTTTTTTTAAAGAAACGTTTGTAGACAAAAATTTTTATTAATAATATGCAACAAGCAAGTCTTAATACAATAAGGAATATCAATAAATAAGTAATTAATGTAATAAGAAATGATTATTAATAAGTAATTAATACAATAAGTAAGTATTGTAGACAAAATTTTAAGAATTGTAGTAAGTATTGTAGACACATAAAAAAAATTAGAGAGAATAGACGTAAATAATCGTATTTTGTGTTGTTTGCATCTATATGCATAATAATAAAAAATAATTATGTCTAAATTTTTATACATTCCCCAGGTCCTATTAATAATATTTATTAAAATATTTTTGGAACACTAAAATTTTAAACAAAATGTTTCACTCTTCTGTGACCAAAACTAATCATGTTATGAAAGCTTGACTATGAGTATTTTAGACCATTTCAATGTCCACCTTGAGGAAGTGGTGCCGTTGATTGGCCTAAGATGATGAAATTCAAAACTTCATTACTTGAACCGAAAAATGAGCCTATCTTTTGATAGCAGATTTTCCCGGTTTTTTTACCCGGTTATTGGATTTAAAATAAATAACCGGTTATAACTGTGGCGAAAAAATAACCGAAAAAAAAACGGTTAACAGAAGCAAAAAAAAAAAAATGGTCTTTGGTTTAAACCAGTAGGTTTTTCCCAACCCTACTACAGACTCAAACAGCACATTAGCAACTTATTTTATATATACACAAACACATATATGTATAACTTTATCCCAAATCGAGTTTTGCAGGTAAAATATATGACATAAATAAGAGTAAGTTATAAATGAATAATTTTTAAGGTTAAACATTTCACAAACTAATAAACTTCAGTTATTTATACCATTATTATAATGAAAACATATAAGCATGTATTTCATTAGTGATGATTATATTGGTAATTTAAATATAAAACATTGTTATGGAGGTTGCATTTATTTCTCAAACTGAAAGGTATTGTACAACAGAGTATTGTACAACAGAGTATTGTACAACAGAGTATTGTACAACAGCTGAAACAGTGTTGTACTGGAAATAATCATAAAATAATCTACCTGCACTTCAATCTTCAAATTCTTAAATTACTTCTAAAAATGTTTGTAACAATTGTTAAAATTTATTTTCAATACAGAAATATGATAATTTCATTTACAAAATATACAAAAGTTTGAAAAGATGTTCAGCTAACAGGAAATAGTTAAGAATCATACTGAGAAAAATGGTGACAAAGTCCTTATCAGAAATAGTTAGCTCAAATTGCTTTGAATAAAAAGAATTCAAAATCAGATTCTGGTTGTTAAAGAACCTGCTTTAAAAATAGCTGACTATATATTTCAGCAGAAATTTTATGCTACAATTAGATTGCACAGAGGTTCTTCTTTAGACCCAATGCAAATCTGAGCTAATTTTGTACCAGAGGTCCTTCATAAAAGTACTCCTTCACAAAAGCCATCATAAAAAAATTATAGAGATTTATTAATGTAATACAACTCAGACTTACAAATACCATAAACTCAAAATTAATTTTTTAAAAAATGCTAACATTTTTCATATAATAACTTTTTTTGAACATTAATTGCTAAAAAAGAAAAACAATGAGCAATAATTGCAATAATGAAAAAACTAAAGAAACAGAAGAGTTAAAAAAAACTTTTAAAATAATACATTTAATGTGTTCAGTAACATTCTATTTATCTGAAAATGCATATAAATAAAGTAAACTTTTCAAAAATCCTTTGATTTATACAACTGATATACCAAATGATTCTTGATGTTGTTGAATGTGTCCTAGAAGAATACTGCAAGCCAGTGAAACATCAGGAAAATCTTCAATTTCATTTAAGCCTTCTTCTGCCTCTCCATTTCGATCTGTGTATTATTTTTAAAAATGTATTCTTTCAAAAATGATGAAAATTGCAAATGATAATAACAATAAAAAAATTTTAACTACAGATGTCTTATTAAGAAATAAACATGTTAATTTCTCATAATACTTCAAACAATATTACCTTATCCTTAATTGCTTAAAATTAAAATTGGTTCCAGCATCACTTCAAATTTAAATATAGGTGTGCGGCACAGTGAGAATTTCAATAAAATATGCAATTAACAAGTAAACAAAAAATTATACATATGAAAATATAAATCTACATAAAGACAAAAAAATTAAATGTGTGACATTTGCTCATACAATAGAATTTTTCAAATTAAAATTTAAAAAGATATAGAATTTAATGAGTGATGGGGTATTCTACGATATAAAGTAAAGCTTTTTCGATAAAAAGGAAATAAAATATAAGCAATTTCGTTTCAAATTTCGACATTACAAAATTACCTTCATATATAAGAGAAACACAGTAGTACAGTTTATATACAGGGTCTTCTGGATATCTCTTTATTCCTTCAACAGCTGCTATTTGCATAGTACGATACATTCTAGCTCTACTATAATATATCAAAGAATCCTGAAAATTAAAAATTAAAATAATATTTATGAATATGAATAATCATAAAATGATTTAAAGATAAGTAAATTACTTATCACATTAAAGCTGCAATGTAATAAACAGTAAAACACATTTACATGCTATAAAAAGTTGCAAATATGATTTCAAATGGAAAAATATGACATCAAGTATTAGTAAAAAAAAACACATTCATCAACTTATTGGCAACTACTTAAAATCCTTTTTTTAGCATTAACACAAATGATACAATTTGAGACCACATTTGGCATCAACTATTTTATTTACTCTGAGTTAGTATTATAGAACTTTGGTTTGAATTTAGATTTCAAAACAATGCAGGAAGCAATAACAGAGTAAAAATATATAGTAACAAGAAAAAATTATATACATTTTCATTACTTATAAAATAAATAAAAACAAAAATAGTACAACACATTACACTGACAATTTGATTTTACAGAATCAGTCTTTGATTCAAAGAAAGGAGAACTTTTTTCATAATAGTGCAATTTAATGTCATAAACATAAAATATTCCTGCATACAGGAAGAATAATATTTAATTTACCATGCAGCACAGTTGCGAAGTTGATGGATTTCTACATACAATTTAAAATCAATACAATATAACATAAGTATTTTTTAGTTGATACTCTATATGGATACTGAATTTTATAAAATAAAGAATTCAGTACCCCACACATACTTCCATCTCAATAAGTTACCTCAAACAGACTCCATAGGAGAATAAACAAATTGCTTTAAGATAATAAAATATGTATTATGACTTAATAATCTTGCATAATCTTGATGTAACAATAATATACCTACAAGTGACATAAAATAGGAGAAATTTCAAATAACAGAAAGAAATCAATTCAAGTTTACATAATACATGTACTACCACGATAATTTTGGAACCCATTGTACAAGGAAAAAAGATGTGACATCACAGTACAGTGCAAGACAATATGCAGTTAGATGTTTGATGATATGCAGAGGAGGTTATTTTGCATAGGCACAAGAAGCACTTGTCTCATGCCTCAAGATCTTGGGGGGGGGGGGCTCGAAATCTATTGAATGTACCTCAGAGTCAAGGGTGTAGTGGAGCGGAAATGCACCACAACGCCATTCTAGCATTGCTTTTTTCCCCCAAGAGAAATAACTAAGAAAAAACTGCGAAAACATCCTTAAAGAAACAACTTCATCCTTAACCCTTAAGACTGGACGTATTTTTTAACCAATGGTTTAAACGCCGACTACAACTCAAAAATGGATGATATCTGCCATCCAATGAGAAAAATAGATCAATAGAGATTCTAGAAACATGAAAAATCATTTCTTCCAGCATTTACTGCATATAACTAACCAGGAACAGAAATATAAGCTAGCGTCTAACCCGCATGATCGTACAGGTTCGGTTTCAAAGGGTTAAAACAGCACAATTTTTGTCACTCAGGTTATACTGTTCCGGTACTGCTTATTTTACAACAACACCATTGCTCACAGTGAATTTATGACAGTGGGTAGGGAGAGGGGACTCTAAACAATTTTGAATTTGTGACCTCAGATTGCCAAAATCTGCCAATGATGGTTACATTAAATGCATAGTTATGCTAGACTAGTGAGTGTGACACCACCTTAACTGACTCCAGATTATAAAAGCAAAAATATATATCTTCATGGCTATAAAGTAATAGATCATATATAAATTTCTAAAATAAGCAAAATAAACTGAAAACACAGCCCCAGCTTCGTTATTCAATATGACTCAACATTAGTTTGCTACTTTTTTCCCAGTGATATAGTAATTCTAAAAATTAATGAAGTCAAAACAATCGTCTGGAACAAAATTCGAAGCTACCAAAACACATGCAAGTTTTACAGCATATAGCATGTAGATCTCTATCTGTTGATTACATACACAAATTAGGGATATTTGAAGGTACAGGTGCAATTATTTACTACCGATTAAATTGCAAGACAATTATTTATTGACTGACAGTGATTAATTTCTGTAAGAATAAACCGCATATATTTGATTCAGTGACTGTTTTTCAGGACACTTAAAATATAAATTAAAATTAGATCCGAGTAGATTACATACATAAAAAGTGATCAAATTATAAGTAATTAACTGAAATAACATAAAATAGAATATTTATTAAAATATAGTGCAGAACATCTATTATGCTAAACTACTTACTTCAATATATGCAGAACGATCAGCCATTTCGGAGAGACTTACTATTTCCCCTTCTGTAGCAGAAAAAAAACACCGATTATACTTCCTATAAAGAGCTTATAATCTTGTAAAACTGAGGATTTCCTTTGTTTACATATAACGATAAAAATACACCGCTTTGAAACTGGTTACTAAGGCAACGCACTCCAGGGGAAAAAAGGATGAATCTTAGATTTTGATTGGCTACAAAGTTGATGTTGCCATATTCTAAACAACCACGAGAAACTTCTCTAGAGGCGTGCAGCAGTAGAACATTGTTAGCTTAGTGAAATGAAGGACAATATTTGGCCTTTATTTTCGTAAACTTTTTAAGAAAAATTGTTCTATATATTTGCTGAAAAAGACAAAGCACAAGAGTAGTGGAGTCAGTGTCGAACTAGAGCAGAATAAGCCGTTATTAAAGGTAAATTGCAATCAACATAAGAAGAAAACGCTTCAAGAAAAATAGAGAAAGTGTGAATTTGTTAATAAAGTTATGGTTTGTACAATAAATCAATGCTTCTATGCTAAATTATCCATCAATAAAATTAAATATGCTTAGAAATCTTTTAATTTATTATCGAAGAAATTATTTTCACAATGGACAAGTTTCCTGGTTTGTTTACTTATTAAAACCGTTACTTTATCTGCTTATATGTTAGACTTTCGCTTTGAAGATTCCATTGACTTAGCATTACACCGGAATCATGTAGTACAGGCACAAAAATGTAAACAAATAAAGCAAAAACTCGTCCACAGGCTGTTTAGAAATTACTAAAACTCAGTGGCGAATCCAGGGGGGAGCTATCGGGCTACACCCCCCCCCCCAAAGCCGAGTCAGAATTCTTGATTTAATTTAACATCATTACAAATGTTTTTTCTTAATTTCTCTCTTTAAAAAAATAATAAAAACGTTTCAACATTGCCTTCTAGCTTGAAAGGCTCGAAAATTTTGCTACTTTGGTAGTCATTCCACTGGTACTTGTAGCATTGAAGCGGTCGAAGACATTTTTTGACTAGCTATTCCATCGTATTTTGTATTGTATTGTTCTTTAAGATTCTTACTGTCAGGTGAGTAAAGTCAAATAGTTTTGGTTTACTTTAGCTTTGAAGTGTGACATTCATAACGACGATACAAAGTTTTTATGACCTCAGCCCCCAACCCCCCAGACCGGAATCCTAGATTCGCCACTGATAAAACTGATGGTCATTGTTAATTTTTTTTTAATATGGACGAGTTTTCTGCTTTGTTGTTTACATTTAAGTGCCTGTACTACATAATTCCGGTGTAATGCTAAGTCAATGGAATCTTCAAAGCGGAAGTCCAACATACAAGCAGATAAAGTCAAGGTTTTTAATGTAAGTAAACAAACCAGGAAACTCGTCCATTCGATCAAATGAAAAAAAAAAATAGAAATAATTTTTGATTGTATGTTCAGTACCTTTTTATAATTTAATTCCAACCGAAATAACTAATTTATTACTAAGTCTCTCAGGAGATGGCGCCATGAGTTAGAAACCTACTGAACCATCCGTGATCTGCGGATTCCAGGATACTGTAAGATATTATGTACTGTTTCTCACAATATGAGTTACCAATTATTATGCATAGTTATTAGTGGATTTTTCATGAACATCACTTGAATAAAATAAAATGCAGTTTAAAAATTTTTAGAGAGCTGCAGAAGCAAATTTTTGACAAGGACTAGGAAATTTCGTCGGAATGTAGTGATCCCAAACACAGCTGCTGCGTTTCTAACAGTCTAACGTATTCGACTAATAAACTATAAATTAAAGATTGCTGACAGTTGAGAGGGAAGATAGGCAAGCAATTTATGTATGGATTATCATCTCTTTCCTTTTCTCATATATCTTCAGTATTAGCAGCTCATTTAAAACGAAAACTTCAAAATAAAATTATATTTTTCCGTAAGAATGATTTTTGTTTTACACATAAATGCACAAATATTTTTTTTAAAAAAGACAGTAATGGTAATTTATTTCCTTTTCATTCATAAATTCTTACATCAAAACTAAGACACTCGCCTTAACTATTTCAGCCATACTTTGAACAAAAATATTATGTGATTTACAGTAAAGTTTGATTAAAATGATTATGTTTACTTTTGAGTTTCCTGATGAATGTCAATAACTGTAAAAAATTTAAACAGTAACGCAGTTATATTATTGTGTTACGATTATTTCCCAATTTATAAGTTTCAGTAAAATAAGCAAATCTGAAAAAAAAAAAAAAAAAAAAAAAACAGTGGTTTAAAAGTGCATTGATTCATGTGACTGTTTGTACACTTTAACTTATAATAATTAAACTTTGCAAGGCCATTAGCATTAAATTCTAAAACAGCTTGGTAATTATTGTAAAAATTAAATATTTCTAAGGGCAAATTTAAATGCAGTAAAATAACTCTTGAAATGCGTTTCTATTAAAGTAAAAATTTTCTTGCTCATTACATGGACTAAAACAAAACGAAATTCATTCCCTTTTTAATTTCTGTAAATTTTGTAGTACATACGCTTCGTACAGAAATGCACTTATACATACTCTTTTTTCCGTATTACACATTCTACTTCAAATGTATAAATACATTGTCCTTCTCAATCTCATTTTCTCTTTTCTCCCTATTCATAGTTTATAACTTGTATGGTTGAAGTATTCCAACAGTGATGGGGAAAGGGGGAGGCGAAGTGCGTGGCCTCTTGGGCCACAATTTTCGATTCCTAACAAATTTAGCAAAATTAGACAATATTAAAAATGAGTTTAAGCAAATTGAATACTGCTAAGGGGGGGGGGGGGAGGTGCTGCAAGGGAAAAAGTTTAGTTAATAGCATACAACTTTCAGCATATATTCATTCTTACTTTCATACACACACACAAAAAAGAGAATCCTTTTAAATACCACTAGATGAGTTCTCCCTGACAGGTTGAATTATTTCCCAAGTATGAAACATCATATCTAAATAAGTAAGTTTGTTGAGGGAAATTAGGAACTTTTATTTGAAATATTTTTTTTTATCTCTCAAGTTTTGAAGAGAGTTAAATACTGAAGTGGCAGAGATTCAAAACTAAAATTAATTCTTAAATAATCGTCATATGATGCTAAATTTCATTAAATGCTAGATTAAGTTCTCTATCGATTTTAACTTCGATTTGAACAAATCGGTGAATTCGTGATTAATAAAGCATGTAAAATATAACAGTACAATTTTTAATAGAGTAAAATAAATTTATCAAATATTTATTTGATATAACTTCTGAACTGAAATTGTTTGCATGGTTTTTTCCCTCCATCTCTTCCTGTTGCACACTAAAATGTAAGACACTAAAACATTCAGTGTAGTTAGTATTTGTAATACTGAGGATGCATATTATTGAATATAGCATCCTCAGTATACATTATATAGCAAACAGTTGATCACTTTTAAACATATCATTCAAAGAATAATCGTTTTTCTTCTTTTGAACCTCCCAATCCCCCTTTTTTGTCTTCTTAAATGAAGAGCTTTAATTTTTCCCCCTCATGGCTAATAGAAAAGCACAAAATAGGGTTATTTATGATATGAAGACTTGATACCACGAAAAACCATAATAAACATCAAACTATGAGTAGCTTTAACCAAGCACCGTATTTTTATTATTTTTTACGTAAAACGATTGGTAATCTGTATGTATTGTCATGATGGTCATTTCTGTTATTTCAGGCCTATTTCAAATATGGAACAGTGGCAGGACAAAATGGAAAAGAGTATTCCGTTACATTTGTGCTGTAAGGGAGAATAGATAGAATGGTAATCACAAGATGAGTAACATGTTAAGTCATATCCAAAAAAATTATTAATTGGTTCGCATAGGTCATGATGGGTAAGACAATTGTTGTGTGAGGTTTAATTAATAATTTTTGCGTGAAAGCACTGGGTCTTGTATATCGAGGAGATGACGTAAGGTATTTCTGCTTCTTTATTTTTATACTTACAAAAATTTTTAAAATCTATCATACGAATATTAAAAGCATAATGAACAACAAACGTATGTTGAGCATCGTGATCAGCTTTTACAGATTTTTCATTTTGGCAATCAGAAACCAAAAGCACGACTTTCAGATGTATACGGAAAATATCAACTCAGTCACTAGAGGATGCGAATTAGTTGATAAATAAAAATTAGTTGAATCTGTTATTAATAGTAATGTGCTTTCGTTAATCATTGAATTTCAATTTCAAACCAACTTAATTTCGAAAGCGTAAGTCGAATGAACCACACATCTTCCTGTTCTTAATTTCAAGGAAATCTCAAAAGAATGGATTCAGAATAGAGAGGGAAGTTCGAATAAATAACATCTTTCACGGGCGATTTGCAAAATAGAAAAATAAAAAAAAAGTGTATGAATGCTCCCTACAAAAAGCACAAAAAAGAAACCTCTCTGTGAAGAGTAGGTAAGGGGAATTCAAGTGTGCAACCCCTGGTTGTACATTGAGGCAGTACATCATTCGGACAATAGAAACCAGTTCATCATTTTGACATTATATACCCAGACACTTTAGTTAACTTACAACTCTATTTGCGCCATTCTGTCTAGACCAACGGAAAATTTTGGCTTTTGGCGAAATTTGTTCCTTTGGTTGAAGTGCCAGATTTCTTTTCGAAGGGAGATCTCACAACCGCTGTTATAGTATCTCTATTAAGCGCCATTATAGTATATCATGTTGCATCGTTTTATGGATGTTCTGCACAAAATGTTTTCTTTAAAATATATTAAATATAGGTGTTTAACATAATAGTTGATTAATGGTAAAATTTATTGATTTAGTAATCCAAAGATTTTTTCTTAAAATTTAGTACAGGAATATGTGTGGTTCACTCTACTCATGCTTTTGAAACTCCATTGGTTCTAAATTGAAACTGAATGATTAACGAAAGCATATTACTATTAATAACAAGCTCAACTGATTTTTATTTATCAACTAATTTGTATCTTCTAGTGACTGAGTTGATATTTTCCGTATACATCTGAAAATCGTGCTTTTGGCTTCAGATTACTAAAATGGAAAAACTGTGAAAGCTGATCACAATACTCAAAATATGTTTGTTGTTCCTTATGCCTTTAATATTCGTATAGTAGTTTTTAAAAATTTAGTAAGCATAAAAATAAATAAAAAGAAACAATTTGATTTAATAGCTGATTAAAGCCCAAATTTATTGATTTAATGATTCAAAGGTTTTTATAATAATTTCTTTTCTTTGCAAATTTTTCAGAGTTAAAAGCACGTTTCTTTCTAATTATGTAAATTATGACATATTATTATCTAGGTTTATTCATTTTGCGATGCATATGTTACTTTTTCTAACGTAATTATTACTCTACAATGTATTTATTCGTAGTATTTTTTTTTTTTTTTTTGTCTAAAGTGGAAATTTTATGATTATTTAGCTGTGAAAAACAAAACTTTCCTGAATTTTCATCTGAATAATGATATGTAATGGTTTCATAGGTAGATTTCTCATCTTTTTCATAAAGGACGTTTAGATTTTGTTTTTATATTTCGGGTTTACACATAAAGCAAGATATTTTTTAAAAAATTCTCACCGATTTCAATCTTTACTATGAAGATAAAGTAAAATTTAGATTCATACATGACAAAATAAGGTTTCTAAACTTTTTCGACTATTTTTTTTTTTTTGAGAAAATTCGATTTTTCGAATATGCATACAGATAGCAAGGTATATAAAATAAAAACAATTAACCGATTACATTTAATAAATAAATAGACATAATTAATAGCAGATTGAAAAATATAAATATTCATTCTGAAAATGCAAAACATTGCGATCAGATCCTTGCAGACCTTGCAGTTTTATTGAAAGAATACGAATAATCATTAAATTCTTAATACACTTTCAAAAGTAATTTTTGGTACTCGTTTCAGAACAAATTGCTTAAGCAATTTCATAAAATAAAGTTATTTAATGCTAAAATAAATTTTTCTGTTTTATCTCTAAATTTCGGTAAATAGATATTCTTATATTGTACTGAAACTTACCTATTTTTTGTGATATTTTTCACAAATGAGTCACGTTTTGCATTTTTGTTACATGTTAGGTATTTATTTCATATTTTAATTCAAAATGATTTTGATGACCGTTTGAAGTAAAAGTGTCATGTAATTTTATCTGTCTTTGGCTTCCACAAAAAGAAAAAGAAACCTTTAATCATGTTTTTAAAATAAGAAAATGTGGAATCAAATGTGACACGTGTGAAAATAAAAGTTGAAGATCAGTGTTTGACGTGTTTTGAATGTTGAATGATAACATGAATTGACTTGTTAGAATATTTCTGACACTTTTTGAATCACTGATTTTAAGTCAATTCCCTTACATCGAAAGTTAAAAGAAATTAACTCAAAGTTAAATACAAGTAAATAAATATTTAATTTTCTGTAATGTTTCAATCTTATTCAATTACAGTACTTTTTTTCTGGCATATGAAATGGAAAATATACAAGTTAATTATTCATTTTTCATAACATTACTTAAAATAAAGTATAACTGAAGTATTTATTTTTTTTCCCATTTATGAGGTTACGCTGAAAGTTAAAAGTAAATGTACATGATAACTAAAAATTCGAATCCAGGTGACTTTTCCTCTCTTAATCACTGATATTTTCAAGTTCATACTGAATAATTCTCAACGATATTTTAAGAATAATTCTTTAATTTATCATGAGTCACGATCAGAGAATGTAAGGACAAAATTAATGCAACATTTTACAGCTTATTTATCACTGCTGTGTATGGTTTGCTGTTATAAATAAATTGAAATCTCCTTAATAACTGATACACTTGTTATTAAATCTTCAAACGCGGATGATTCTTTTTACTTTTTGAGAATGGAATTAAGCTATCGATATTTATTTGCAAAGATTACGATTAAGTCCAAATACTTTTGCAACGAAGTGAATTGTTTATACGGTAAGATACAATAGCGTAGCTCGCCAAAATGCAGGAAATAAATGAGACGCGATTTCTACGTTGCGCGAGGTACAGATAGTGATAATTCATAAACATTTCCTTCGAAATTCTGTAAAATAATCAGTGCAAATTATTTCTCCATGAGTAATTCCATTTAACTACCTTAACAAATTCAAAATAAATCATATATAAATATAAAAGACACAGAGTGAAAGTTTTCAAGTAAAATCCGTAAGCAGTGTTTACTTTAACAATCCTAGATGACATCTTCACTCGTGCGCATTGCTGACAGAGTCAGATCCAACAATAGCCTCCCAATAACTTTTTGTGCCGTAACAAAATCTCTCATAAATAGTGAATTGAATAATATACAACCGAGTCATATATTTACAGTCGATACTGACTTATACCCTATACAGCACTGATAAGCGATCAGATGACTATTTAATAGCAGGATTGAACACGATAAGATCTCAGTCCCTTGAAAGGCAGCGTTTATTGTCACCCCATCCCCTCTGAATCCTACTTCTTTCTTTTTTATATGTATATATAGAAATCGCATAAAAGGGTAGCCTCTAAACCCAGGACTTTGTATTCATACCGTATAAAAGATGCCCAGTTTAGGTGAGTGCGTCTGAGATCCGTTATCTGAAAAATATGATATTAGGAGAATACAAAGAGTAATAGACATGTTTAGAGTAACTTGCTTTGAAGTCCCTCCCACTGGATCTCTCCCCATTTGTACTGGTGTTATGTTTAATGGATGGACGTATATCTTGCGTGAAAAGTGTGTATTATAAAGACAGCAGATGCTGCAATGTAGTTAAGACTTGCACGGGCCTAACTGTCATGAGTACCTTTAAAGAGATCGGGTAGAGTTCGGTCTGAAAATTATTAAATATTATTAAATTTTGTTTTCTTTTAAATTAAATGTGCATCTTCATTTCAGATTATAAGTAGAATACTGGATCACTACGCTTTTCATAAATAACGTTTAATGTTAAATTTCATAAATAACATTTTCATAAATGAATTTTACTTTATTTTATTTTTTAAAATCTTGTGCAATAGTATGGGGGCAGTGGTCTGGTGATAAGTATTGTCGCGACCTATACCGAAGATTCGCCGTGTGCATATGCTCGGTATACTTTAAATCTGTAGTCGTGAGGTCATGCGGCAAACATCTTCACACTAGTGTGTTGCTCAGCCCAAGTAGCACAACACGCTGCACGATATTGTATAATATTGCTCGATATTATATAATATTATACGGTACTGTGCAACATTATACAAATCTAATCGAATCTTCTATAATACTAGGGTAAAATTACATTGAAGACGTAACAGGTGAAGTTAGGACGGAGTTGGGTTTGGGCTTCAGAAAAAAGGACCACGTGGCATTCTGTTATATAGAGTTAAAGAAGTTAACTCATAATGAAGATAATTTAAGTTGTATAAAAATTAATTTTCTATAAACTATTTTTAAGATCGATTTGAATGAAATAATTGGAAATGGAGAATGTTTGATGAAGATATTTTTTAACATTTAAAATATTAATAATAATGTTTTACAGAATCATTTTTATTTCTATAGGATGAAATATAACATAAAAATTAAGTTGCAGAGGTCTGATTCTTGAATTAAGCCCATGTAAGTGTTTTTGAAATGTAAAGCCCCGGATATTAAAATTATTTTTTATTTTAAAATATCGTATTGCTTATATAAGAGAAACATTTTATTTTCTTTTCTTAAATTCCTATGTATTGTCTATGACATTTGAAAATTTGAATAAAATATGGAATATAATCCGACCTATTGTTACGAAGCCTTCTGACAGCGATTAGAAATCAACTGGCCCTTCTTTAAGAACTGCTAAAAATAAATATAGCTGAAAAGGAAGAGAATAATAATAATAATAAAAATTACTTACAAATTTAGAAATCTTTTGGCTCAAAGAAAAAACATAAAAAGAAGAAACCTCTTGAGAAATAACATTATAACATTTTATTTACATTATTTTTGTACTCATTCATCCTTTGCAAGATACATCTAAAATGATTCATCACATAATTTATAAATACTTAAGAAAATCATTCTGATGCTAAACAGTCTTCACAGAAGGTAAAAGGCAATTTTCTACATAAAGAAATATAAATAAAATATAAAAATGCACAAATATGAAATTTGACTTACAAAGAATAAAAAAAGAAGGTGATAATGCATTGACTAAATATTTGATGATTTTCACAAGTACATTGGATTTTTTTTGTGTATGATACTGTGCATTTTTTCATATACTTTAAACATTCTGCAGTTGAAAAAATCACTTTAACTGCTTCCTTTTTTTGCAATAGGAACTTGGATCTCAATTTAATAAAGAGATAATGAGGAAGAGCCTATGCGAGTTAAAGCAATAAGCACTATAAATTTCACTTTTACCTGGCAGAACATGATTAACCCTTGAACTTCGGGAGATTTTTATGCTTTTTCTGTATAAAATCGTCTTTTAACCGCTATTCATACGAAATGTTTGAGAATAAGTCCAAACACTTTGCAGAGAAGCAAATTGTTATGCATTTAAATGTAGCGTTACAATAGCTGTTACAATTCCAAACTGAATGGAATACTTCAGATGCGATTTTTACGTTTCCCGAGGTAAAAGTATAAAAACATTTCTCAAGAATTACTAATATCATTGAATCACAACATTGCCTGATAGGCTTGCACATTAGCCCTTCATTTTTTGTATTTATTTACAAACAATTTAACGGACAAGCTGGATAAATCAGCTTTCAATTTATAACAATTTGTCAAACATTCTCTCATTTCTTCTTTCTCATAAAAGCCTGGTTTTATCTCATGATATTTCAAATTTTAGAACATATCAGCAACATTATATCTTTGTTACCATACAAATATCGATTATAAATGATATTTATGAACTTTTCAGCTTGGAGATACAATGTGCAAAAACGTTTCATTGAAATATTTAATTTATCGAATGATAATGCAAACATCAGTTACCATTTCATTCGCTCCAATCTCTCTAATTATTTGAGGTAACAGTTTAGTTTATTATAAAATATGCATGGCTCTTTTTTATCTCTTACCTTTAAATAAACTCCGCAATATGTTGAAAACGCTTTAAAATACTAATATGGCATGAAGAGATGACATTTAAGTTGTAAAATTTAAGTTGTCTGGACAATCCTTTTTCCATGTACATTTAAAAAGTTTATACAGATATGGACCCCTTTGATATTTACAAAGTTCGAGATCTGAGTTTCTTCAAGAATGGTAAACTTGACAGATGTTGCATCATAACAATGCATGGGTGCTGACATCTACCATTTTATATAACCTCAAAGCCGATAAGTGATTTAAATCGCAACTGCATCAGTGAAATTATTCTTTTTGTTCAAAAGTCTTCTGTCAGAGTCAAGACGTTGGTGTACTGGAAAGCAAAGTTCTTCTTATGTTATCCGCATTGCCTGAACCCAGATTCAAAATTGCCAAGTTTATTCCTGAAAGATATCACGTAGCTTCAAAACGGGACTATAAACTATCGTCAAGTTCGGTGAAATAATTTTTACTTAAAGTTTTTTGGTGGATTTTGTTGTAGTGGAGTCAATTCATGCTCGCGAGATACATATCAAATGCAGAGTGCCATTTTACTTTTGGAATCCATTGCGCATCTTGCAGGAGGAAAAAGGACGTGATGTCATAGCACAGCGTACGTCTGCAGTTACATGTTAGATGACACAAGCAGCAGCACTTGTCATATGATTGTGAAGTCACGTAAATTGACTCCATTGCCACATCGATATGGTAAACTGTAGCAACACATGGAGTAGTTCCAAAAATAGATTTGAAATCATGCTATCAAGACACAAAATCCAACGAATATGATCATGTGATTTCTAGAAACATTGAATTTTCAAGGAATTATTTCTTCATCATTTCTGTCTTCCATGTTGTATGATGTGTCGCTATCATCATCGTCGCATAAACTAACACTTTCGCTTATTCCAGATGGTGATAAATTAGATTCTGATGTGGATGATTGTCTGTACTGAGAATCTACGTTTTTACTTGCAGGAAGAACGTTATTTTTTTCATCCCTTTCCCTGTCTTCCATAACTTGGCGTTTCTGCTTTGTCCTTCGGTTCTGAAACCACACTTTCACCTGCAAATAAACAAAATTAGTTGTTAAATCACATTTTTAGATATAAGTTTTTAAGTCAGGATGCAATAAAGAGTTATCAAGTTTTTTTTCGTTTTATCTTTTCGTTTTTATGCTTGGATTAATAGAGTCGGTTCTTGCTAACGTGATGAACGTGAAATTTGCTTCTCCAAGTTAATTTTAGAGTTCATTGTGCATTTAGCAGGAGGAAGAAGGACGTGACATCACAGCACGGAGTAAGGCAACGTGCGGTTAGATGAAATGAGCAATTACATTTGTCATGTGACTGAAGACGTCACGTGAAAATATTTGATTGACTTCCAAGAATCAGAAATAAGCATAATTTCACATAACTCAATATATGAAATAGTTTCTTTTAGCTCATCGAAAAATTCATCAAAATTAAAGTTTTTCTTAGAAAAAATTTAATGATATATGCTTGTGTTTCTACAATCTGGCAAATGTCACATATTATTGATAAAAATTCAAGACACAAGCATCGCTCACGTGCATATGTAAAGTATTCTTAATAATATTCTCTTTCACTTCTTTTGAACTTCGGCTATATTTTGAAATTTATTTTCATTCCCAGATTAAAGCTGAATGCTTAGCGACATATGCAGACTTCTAACTATTACAAATTATTAAAGATATACAATTTATTGCGCAAGTAATAATAGCTACAAAATTTTCCAGAAATTCTATAATTAAAAATGAATTATTTAGAATTTCATGGAGTGAGCAGTAGCAAAAGAAAGCAACTTTTTTCCCTTTAATGACAATTTTTTTTCCTGAGTTACTTCTGAAGTTATTGCTGGATTTATACATAACACAGCGTAAAGAAATTGGTTGGAATATATGATTATAATATATGGAATGAATATATGGATGTATTAGATTAATGTCAGAAGTCAAAAATATTTTAAAGTCATCATGGGTTTTAAAAATATTCATGCTATGATAACTCATTTTTCGAAATGCATATTTTAATGTTAATTCTGATACACGTAAATTTTTATATTAAAGGGTTATCATTTCTAACGATATAGCGTGGTGTATCATTGTCAGAACGGTGTAAGTGATATATCTGAAATCTTATTGCTTAAAATACTGGGATGAGTTAAAATTAATCCCATGTTTATGAGAAAGTCGCTTTGAAAGAAAGAGAGAGACAGAAAATTTGAGATAAAATTTCACACTAAAATTGTTATGAAAGCTATGAAGAATAATAAAATAATTTATTTCTAAAAGTATAGTCAAAAGGACTAGCTCTGTGAAGTATCAATAGGAAAAAGTAATAGCTTATTAATTTTTTTTTCACCATACACATTTCTTTTTGCAATGAATTCTTATCAAACACGACTCAGTGTTATTTTAAACATTTTGTGATTTTGTTCAATAATTAATCATATTTTAAATGAGGAATAAACACTGTTCTTGAAATGTTTACTAAACATACACCGTGAAAATATTTCAGAAATAGAAATATTAGCTTGCGTATCTAAGTTCAAATTCTGTTTTCACTTTTTCAAGGAAATATTGATCAGTTATAATTAGTTTCAAGAAAACTTGAAATTTTTTTAATGAAATATAACGACTAATGTGAGTAAAAATGAGGTAGAGGAATTCGGGGAAGAAAAGTATGTTTATTCATTCGATGATAAAGCTCTGCGCAAAGTAAACATATTCTTTCAGAATTCTAAACAAGAAGTAAAAGTAATCTTTCTCAAAGATTGTCGGCATTTTATTGCTCAAAAAACAAACAAATAGAACAAACGCAATAAAATCCAAGCACCCGGATGCAAATGTTTTGGTCATTACGCGTTGTATACAAATGATTCTTGATAGTATCGGAAAGCGTGAGCATCCCCCCCCCCCTCAAAAAACTGGAAATTTATTTCCCAATCAAAAATAATTCCTAGTTTGAGAAAAGTTTTAGGGGTCGCTTTCTGCAAATGTTTATTAGGTGTCTAAATCCGCTAAAAATGCCCGCGTTCTCGCTTAATTTAACAGTTTTATCCCCAAATATGCTGACCATTACTTCACACCTGCCTTACTGTAAATCCAGCAAACTGGAGTTATACCTGCAGGGTTGCCATATTGGCTTTTAAAGGCCAAACTTGGGAAATCCTGTCTTTTAAAAAAAGGCAGATCTGATCATGGAAATTTTTCTTGACCTTTGTTGGAGCAATTTTCATCCTCAAATTTTGTATTATTTTTAAATTGATTCAACTGGGATCTTGTTATATAATAACGCTTTCGATATAGTACATTCTTATGCTGTCCATGTGGTCAATACCTAGCCTTGCGTACGATTTGCTCACATTTCTAATGGCCACCTAGAGCAAAGACTCATAAATTTTAACTCCCAACTCCATTTTAGCTCAAGAAAATGTTCTCGGCCACGAGTGTACAGGTAGGGAATAATAAAACGAATCAAAGAGTGATTATAAATGAAAAAGAAATTGAGTTTAATGCAAATACACAGATGTTTAGCATTTATTAGATTCATTAGAACATGATGAAGAACATTTATTATATTCTATATTTTTTGATTTTGTATTTTCAAGTTGTGGATTATGGATTGGAATTTCATTTTTCTATATCACCTCAGTTTCTTAGAAGTCACAAGCTTATCAAACAGATGATTAAAACATGTTTTAACTTAAGACTCTGTAATGCTCACTATAATACAGGGTGGTCATAAATTATTGGACCCATTTCAAAAATTAATGAAAAAAAACTAATAATGTTACAACTACGTTTTTTTAAATGAGAGCGCAATTAAATTTTTTTCAGATAGGTAACGTGCCGTTACGGTGGTCTAGGTGGTCGTAAATTATTGGACATCTCCCATTTTTGAGAGCCATTATCTGCGAAACTATTAAAGCTAGAAGAAAAATAAAAGCATGTATTTGTAGGGAATTTTAAGCTCTTTAATTTGTTGTTGAATCAATTTTAATTCGAAAAATGAACAGTTTTCGAGATATTCAAGAAAAACTGAAAAAAGATCTGCTAATCGGTAGCCATTATGTATGGAAATCTCGCGCTGTAGCAAATTTAGAACGCCGTAATAGTGAGCCAGCTATCTGAAAAAAACTTTTTATTTGCTCTCTCATTTTAAAAAAACACAGTTTTAACATTATTAATTTTTGAAATGGGTTCAATAATTTTTGTCCACCCTGTATAATTAATTCACTCTTAACTTTCTGCTCCGTTCAGCAAAAGGATCTTCATTTAGGAAATTTAACTCCAACTGTTCGGTTAAGGTTATAGGTCTTTCTTGAAGAATTTTAGTATAAAGAGTTTAACTCCTTTGTTTTCATCTGTGTTACTATCTATTGCAGGGGTTCCCAACCTTTTCGCCCTCGTGTACCCCTTGATTAATCTTTTTACTTTCGCGCACCCCCTATTGTCATATCCACCTCCCCAACACATCCGTCTATGCAAAGAAATCTTTTATCAATGAAGTTAAAGACTTAGGTAAGCTTTAGAGTCAAACGACTCGAATTAATAACATTTGCAGGACTTATTTTTTATTTTACATTTTATTCCATTTTTACAATAGTATTAGTTCAACGCCAAAACAAATGAAACCAGTATTGTAATGATTTCGCATTAACTTATAAGGACAGCTAAAAATTGCACTTGGTTATAATCAATTATTCAAGTGGTATATATATTAAATAGTAAGTATTCGCTTTGGGACACAAAATCAGGGCCGGATTAAGCCCCCTAGGGGCTTTTAGGTAATGTAAGTCTTGGGGCTCTCTTTTGTTCTTCCCATCTTAAAACCAGATATTTTAGTATTGATTTTATTTTATTCTCTATATAAGAAGTTTTAAGTAGCAATTTTCGACGATCTAAAATAGTAAACCATTTAATTGCGGATCACTTTCAAAACAGTTGATTTTAGTATATCACTCATAAAAAAATGCAAAATTAATTTAAAGGTAATTTTATATAAAATAGTAAAAAAAACTTTTTAAACACAATTTAAATACTATTTAGCACAGTTATTTAACACTATTTTAACACAATTTAAATACTGATTAGAAAGCAACATATTTCTTTAGAATTACGAAACAATGTAATATAAAACTTGCAGAAGGTAATTAGTTAGGAATGTTGTTAGAATAATATACCAAGATTTAAACGGTACTTGATTTTAATTTGAATAAGTTCGAATTCAAGCGCTTTGTAAATTAAATGAAAACGCAAAATTAAATTATTCTGAAAGTACCGCAAAAATAAATAAACAAATAATCTCCAGGCCTTGGGGACCCTAAAGTTGCAGGGTTCATAGGCAGTTGCCTACTTCGCCTATTTAATAATCTGACCCTGTACAAAATTCTATAGCATTTTTTAATCCCGTCTTTTTTGTTTGTTTTTTTGTTTCCGCCAATACCAACTTTGATTTCGCGTACCCCCAACTAATCCTTTACATACCCCTAGGGAACAGTTTGAGAACCTCTGGTCTATTGAATTATACTGCATATTCCAGACGTCATTTCCAACAAATTTTCTTCGGCAGTTCCTATAATATTAAATAAAATATTTCGCGCCATTAAAAGATCTTATTATGTTTCATAGGGGAACTTTTGTAACGCTCAAAGTATTTTGGAATGAAGCCGTGTTCTATGATGCTGAATTCTGTAAATCAAGAGACTTGAATTTCTTCGGTAACTCAATTGGTGCGGTCTTATTAGATTTTATTTTGCATACTATTTGCATCAGCTTATTGGTTTACACAAGCCACTTTATAAGGATTCGTTTCAGCGAAATATTACATGAAAGAACATTTATAGTTAGTTAGATTTAGAGGAAAGTCAGTGTTTCCATTAAACGATCAAAGATTCGCCTTTTTCTGCCTTATTTTCTCATTCTAATCTGGCAACCCTGATACCTGCTCAAAACATCTGAATCTGAACATCTTCCCCTCCTCCTTAAACCACGACGCACGATTCTCGTCGTAAATAAGCATGGATTTGTGTAATCCAATTTGTTTAACACGCCGCTGTGTGACGATAAGTTTCGAAGTTTCCTCTCAAATAAAGAAGAATTATTCATCACTTGTGTGTACGTCACTACATATTTAAAGTTTGCTTACGAATCTCGAAGAGATTTGCTAACTAATTGATGTTGACGAAATTGATATTGAACTAACTGATGTGAATGAGAAAAAAGTAACTAGATTACAAAACTAAGCTGGGATAATTTTGATTTGTAAGTATTACAACAGTCGAAATCCATTGTAAAGCCAGCTTATTAGGTTACAATGAGAATTCTGAATTCTTTATGTTTCAAAACACAGGCGGCATAACCGAAAGATTATCCAGCAAGTAAAAGCTCTAGGATGCTGCAGCTTCAAAATATTGGAAGTTATTGTATGAGGCTTCAAATAGTTAAAAGACCGAGAGTAATAATTTTCTCAGCAACAATATTTTAGAGATGGTGATGTGTTGAGGTTTGATATTAAGGGAAAAAGGAGGAAGGATGGAAGCGTCTGCAAGCGGAAGTTATAAAAAAATTCTTTAGGAAAATACTTTCTGATTTTAGGGACTTTTATCACAACTCTTGATTTTATTATTACTTTTTTCTAATTTCCGGCTTAGTTTATATGTCCGAAATTGATTAGTTTGTTTATGTGTTTTTTTAAACCAAAATTTACTCAATGAATATTGAGATAAGGGTATGTAAATTACACAAAATTTTGGAAGATTTTTTGTGCTTTCTTTTCTAAAAATAGCATCAAATATCCCAAAGTAACATGTTGCTCTATCAGTTTCTACATATATGCTCAAAAAGGCTAAATACTTCATGAACTGCATTAAAGATTAATGTTAATTAGACTGATTTTCAAAATGAATTACAGGTGTGATGTCAGTCCCTGCAAACCACAATAACATAATAAAATTTTTTTAACACTTTTGCAGTCTATGTAGATGCACTTTTTAAAACAAATTACAAAAAAGTTTTGTAAAAAATTCAATTGCAGTTTTAATTCGAATGTGAAAACTTAATCAAATATTTATATTCCCTCAATGGAATATTGAAATTCATACAAAATAATTTAAGTACACTTTATTTAACATTTTGTGCTTAAAACTGTCTGTTGGAGGTGACTCGAGTAAAACATGATATTTAATTCAAAACCCATTTGTACAACGAATATTTTCTCTTTTAAAGATTTTATGCAAAGTGTGGGTCTGCTTCTCTCTCACAGCATCTGTGAAGTTTTAAAATAACACTTTTTTTTCTTTCTTCATTTGTTTCTAAATTTTAAAAAATGTATATTTAATTTTTTAAAACAAATCTATAGAATTTTTAATGGTACTTATCGCTTGCCCACCAGTGATATCCTTTGTTAAGGATGGATGAGGAACATGAATTGGAGGAAGGAGGTTATGGGCTCAATCTTCTTTCTATTCTTTTAACTAGCATTATTTGAATGCCTCACTTGCCAAATCGATTAACCGCACTTTTTGAATTTTTTAAAATTTTAGTGTCTTGATAGACTCCTAACTGTTTATATTCAAAACAAAATTCCCCCCAAAATAAGGATTAACACCACTAAATTACAATTTTTTTTGGCCAGTGAATAATAAATAATTTCTTTCAGAAGCCAATCTGATTAACTCCATACTCTTATGTTAATCACTGATAATTGCATTATTGCGCAATAAAAATTTAGTTAAAAATCTTTTTAATGCAATGATACTGTCGCAAAAGGTATCGCTTTTTCTGTTGTTGTTGTCATTCGTTTTTTCATCCATCTTCCTCTTCTTGGGGTTAAGTAATAATAAGTTATTTATACCCCGACAGATATAATGCGAGATAATAACGGTACACTGTTTATTGTTGTTGTCTCATCACAAAAAAAGAAAATGATTAATCATTTGCAGTCTAACTGCCACAGAAGTAAGTAATTATAAATTTCAATTTTAGTGTCAGTTGTTTTTTTAAAAAATAAAACCGTCATAATATTAGGATGGAAGAGATTAATAAGAATTATTTGGATAAGGAAAATAATAAATCTGATGGTTCTTCACTACGAATCACTGGCAAAAAGCTCGGCTCGATTATGTATGTATTCGGATTCGTCATCTGATTGTAGCAATGAAAAAATTACAACAAATAATTCGATTGGACGAAAAAGAAGTTGTAATCCTGCTAAATGGGACCGAAATATCCAAAAGCGTAAAAGAATAAAAGGTCTGAAATGCAGAAATAGAAATGGAAATTTAATACATGAAAAACA
Source organism: Araneus ventricosus (assembly GCA_013235015.1). Lineage (NCBI taxonomy): Eukaryota > Metazoa > Arthropoda > Arachnida > Araneae > Araneidae > Araneus > Araneus ventricosus. The sequence goes on along the minus strand of BGPR01000054.1, from coordinate 1,189,368 downwards.
TTTGTACATTTAATATATCGATGTCGTCAGAAGTGCGATGAAAGTATTATTTCGGACGAAAGAAAAGCTGCTATGGAGGCATTTTATAAGTTAGAGAGTCAAGTTGAGCAAAATATTTTTTTAGAGGGTGCATTAAAGTTAAAGAAATAAAAAGAAGGCGACCGAAAGATAACAGTAAAATTCCAAGATCACGTTCTTTCACATATTATTTTCGAAAAAGCCGAAAAAAGGATATTTCGGTTTGCAAAAAATATTTTAAGGATACTTAACAGATAAGTGACGGACGGCAATACGACTGTTGTCGTAAGAACAAGTTTCGTTGTTGAATTATCTTCGTGGTCGCCATGTTCAAGGGAATAATATCGACGATAAACATGTTTTAAAAAAATATAAACTCATTTCCCGCCTACACTAGTCACTACACAAGAACTCATAATCCAAGTCGAAAATATTAAAATTTACGAACTCTACATGTCGCAATGTAAAGATGAAAATATAGTACCAGTGAAAGAAAAATATTATCACAAGGTATTTTTCGCTAAATTTAATTTGCATTTCAAGCAGCCGTCCAAAGATACCTGCCAAACTCGTGATTCCATACAAATAAAAATTCATTCTTCTGACAGTGAGGAGGTGAGGATGGCAAAATGTGAAAAGGACGCTCACTTAAAAGAAGGCTAAACAGGCTCGTAGTCATATGGCTGCAGATCGAATGGCAGCGTCCGAAGACATTTTCGAGTTTTCTTTCGACTTAGAAAAAGCTTAGCCTTTCCAAAATTAACTACTTCGGTAGCTTATTATAAGCGAAATTTATATGCTTATAATTTCGGTTGCCACGATTTTAATAAAAATATAAGCCACATGTTCGTTTGGCCAGAAACTGAAGGATCTCGCAGGTCTGAGGAAATTTCATGATGCCTAATAAAGTACATGAAAACTTCTGCTAAAAACTGTAACAAAACAATAACCTATTCAGATTAATATACCGGACAAAATAGAAATATCAAAACTGTCTTAAGTTTATTGAAATTGATTCAAAGTACAGAAATACGAGCTAAGTCAATTGAAATTAAACTTCTGGTAAGTGGACATAGTTATTTGCCAAATGATTCAAAATTTGCCATTATCAAATCTCATGCGGAAACAATTCACAATACTTTTTCGCCAGATGATTGGTGCAATATAATATAAACCTGTGAAAAGAAAGCACCGTTTCATATGGTTCAAATGACGCATCAGGACTTTTTCTCTACAAGTACTTTAGAAAAATCTATCAATAACAGAAAGGCAGCAGTTACAAGGAAACCAGTAAATTGACTCAAAATGCATTGGATAAAATTAGAAAAGTCGAAACCCCACCTCATACAATTCAAGTGTGACTTTAACAAAGATTCAGAATTTAATGTCATTAATATACGAAAATCTGTAGCAGGTAGACCACTATGTCTGAAAAATGTAGACCAGTCTTTATTGTTTCCAACAGATAGAACTGTGCCTAGAGAAAAGAGGGACGATCGACGAAAGAGATATGATGGACTTGTTGAAATTCATTCTTTAAAATGAGCATGATTACTATACAAACTTAAATACAAATCGACATGACGGGAGCTCAAATGCAGCTGACGAAGAAGACGTCATTTATATTGAGGATGAATCAATTTAAATAAAGTAATAATAATAACTACAACAGTAACAGAACAGTTATTATTCATTTTTACTAAAATCTTCAATAAAAAATGTATATAATGAAGTTTTTTGTAATAAAAAATAATTTGAAGACTGAATTTTATTTAATACTTTTCTTTCACTTGTCAAATTGATTAATTCCCTTAATCACGCAAAAATTGTAGTAATAATGACGATTACTCCAAGGATATTCTATCTCATACTTTTTATATATCGTTAGATAGCAGATTCATCTGCAGTAATACAGTCTACGATGTTTATTTGAATTTATAATTTCAACGGAATTTTAAAAACAATGTATACTATTTTATCACTTTTCTCTGCTTTTCGTTTTATGGAGTTAATCGATTTGGCAATTGAGGTATTCATTTAAAAACCTTTTAGAGCTATGTGCGCCTTAGCAATAAATTGCCGGCTGCGATCGGGTTGGTTGGCTACTCTAAGCTACTCTTAGTACATTAGAAACATGTTCAGGATTGTACATCTAGGCGTAATGATACCTCTCAAAGCTTTATCCGTGCTGTTAACTTGAGTTGTCACTGAATATAGTAGCTTGTTATCTGTTTAGACCTATTTCACACAAGCCGGTAAAATAACCAGCTGGTTTACAATCGTGGAATCGGCTGTATGCTGTATCAAATCGACCAGCCGTGGCGTCTAGTTATTTTGCCAGCCAAAAAACTAGACTACAGAAAACCGTCTACTTGCAATGGACCTCTTCCCTTTGCCACCCCCAGCTCACAGCAAAAAATCGTCCGATATTTTGCCGGCCGGTCGAAACAGGCAAACGCGAAATGGGCCTTAAATTTGCAATGGAGATAGCCTGAAAGGAAAGGAATGCATCTAAAGGAGACAATGGAAAACGGGGAATGCTCTTGATGTCACATTTGCCTGAAAGCACAGAAAGAGAAATCAGGTGACAGAAGATTACTTGCACCCCGTTGATGGCGGAGGGGAGGTCCGTTCAAGGATATCTTGCTGAGCTCAATATCGTAATATCTCCCTATCTTTCTGTGCAATGTGGCTTCAGGCCGGGCGGTCTTTTTGTGAATTACAGTTGTTTTTATCTTTAAAATTTGTCTATTCCTACAACTTGATTTGATGTCAGATTGGGTTACGTTCATTTTAGACATCGTATCTAGCAACAGCAGCAATTACGATTTTAAAACGAGTGATTTCTTCTAAATACAACAAAAGCAGAGTGAAAAGATAAATCTATGTTCTCCAAAGTATAGGCGAACATTTTTTACTTCATTATCTTCAAGGTTACACAGCCGAGCAGCACAAATATCACATCATTTATTAAGTTATTATTATTATTAATAATAATAATTTATTTTATCATCCTTTACAAGCTCACGAATCTTTTCTTTTTCTGCCTCTTTCACTTGACAAAATTCAAAATTACGAGGTCCATCCCAAAATAGCTCTCGTGTTGCTACAAAACGGGACGTTAATATAACTAAAATAAACTCTTCCATTTCATTTCGCTATGCAATGCTCTTTATTATTATAATTATTTCTTTTCTTATTCCTTTCCACCCTCTTATTTCTGGATTTTCTGAGATTTTCAATAGTTCAAAATTTTTTGTCCTCGATTATTCATAGATATCTACTGAATTTCTGATATTACTTCTTACTTTTTGTAACATAAATATGAAAGGAAAGCGTAGATTTTAATCCCAGATTTATTTAGGTTTATCCGTCGGAGGCAGGTCTAACTTTATATTTCATGTTAAATTAACAAGCGGTACAATAGTCACCATCTCGGTTATTTATGAGCTTCCGGCGGAGTTAACAGTGATAGCATTTCTTCTCTTTAACAACCCGTCAGGTTGAAGCACCAACTGCGCTCGGTTGCTTCTTTTATTCCTCCCCCACGAATTTCATCGTTTAGAGGACAAGGATCAGTGTTGCCTAACCTCTGGCACGTGGTTTTTTAATTGCTTTAATTGAATACCCCTCGCTAGGAATAGGAAGTTGAACGCTTCAGATTTCAAAGGCCTCGGCCTCAGTGTCTTTCTTTTGTGCCAACAACCCTAATGGTTTGAAGAGTGTTTTTTTAATTTTTCATATCTGTCATTGTTACGTTGAAAATTAGGAAGAAGTCATAAGTTTTGTTATTCTTACACAAGACCTTTTACGTTAGTGTAAGATAGAGCAGTATATTTAGCTCCATATTTTAGTGTTGTTGACTTCAGTGCTACTTCTCATTACATTTTATTGGTAGATTATCAGTGTTTAGAGCAAGGGCTCTTGAGCTGGGTCCCGTCCCATAATGGGGTCGCTCTGTATAATTTTAGGGTCGTGAAATCTTTGGCAGCATGGTCTTTTATCCGATTCTTAAACAGCAGTGTGAAAAAATAGTTTAGAAAGCCATCTTTTTTCGTGGACATTTTATTAAAATGCCTCAAATAATTTTACAGATTGAAGATTCTCGTAATTATTATCCATAAACGCTCCAGTTATATGTCCTAATTTCCACTGTAAATGTATATTTAGGTTGTTCACAAACAAGCGTTCATCTAAAATTGGAGTCGTGATTTTCTTTCTTTCTTTTTTACTTTAAATGAGTTGAGAATGAGAAAAAGTTAAGAATGCCCTTCTTAACGGTGAGCTGGCTGTTGAAGAAAGATCGAAAATGATCTTCAGACAGATTCTCAAATTAAGAAAAGAATAAATATTTTAACTCAAAATCGACTTTTCAGTGTAGTCACGTACCTTGTATAGATGGAGAGGATGTTTAAACTCACGGACAGCCTATGAACTTGAAATGCATGAAATTTGTTTTTACATATTATATTCCCTTATAATTACTAAGCTAATCAATCACCTTGGGCGAGTAAATTGGTCATTAAAAAAATAGTGAATTTCAGTTTCCGTTTTATAGTGCAAACGGTTTGCTTTTATCAAAACAAAATTTTAAAAAATGAAAACTGGTCTATACAAGTGCTTTTTCATCTATATCTCCATCTCTATTAATAATAAAGGAGAAAGTCTGTGTACGTGTCTATCTGTTGGTGATCTACAGAACAGATCGTTGAACCTAGAGCTACCAAATTTGGCACAGGTATACTTTGGAGGGTGGGAATGAGCACCTCGGAGCCAGTTTTTTTCAAATTCTAATTAAAATTTCAATTATTTAAAAATTAAGCCAAATTTCATCGTTTAGACCATTTTTTTGCCAATAATTTCAGAGAGAATTATCGCACGAAAATGATTTTTATACCAATTTAAAGTGCAAACAATTATCTTTTCAATGATATGAGTATTGTACGATGTTTAATCTCATTTGTACAAGTTTTTTTAATTATCATTATCTGGGGTTAAGATCATTTAAGGGTACTATGTTCGTTTTCTCCCGGGAGGCGATAACGAAGGTAGGGTGGAAGGACAGAAGGAACAAACAAGTTCTACAGCGGGGTGTTCGGGGTGAGAAATTTACGGTTCACTACAGGAAGTTTTTAAGCAATGACGGTTAGCAAATGTTATTTCTTAAAAAAAAAAATCAAAAACTTACATCTATTTTAAACGCATTTTGCTCATAACACACTTACACTTCTTGATTCAAATTATATGCCCAATCAATCTTTCAACAAACGCAATTAGAATACCACAAATAGAACGGAACGGAAAAACTCACTTAATTAGCTTTTTGCCCAGTTAAATTTCTGAGTGCACCTAATTATCTTTTAAATATTCCCTAATATTGGCTAAAATAACTTAATAAAGAACTATGATCAAGTGAAAAGTACCAAGTTGCTGATGTGTTAAAAAGACTTCAACTCCGTAAGTTTTTCAGACTTTCGCTGACAGTAGAAAGAAAAGACAGACCAAAATGTAAACTCTCTATAAACCAGTTAGCCATTTCTTTAAACTGTATAATCATTTCAAAAAATTAAGCCCATATATAATAAGTTGTATGATACTCTGGCTTAAAAAATTTGAATTTTATAGCATTCGTGTCATTTTGCATCACAATGCAAATGAATGTTATAGTATTCACATCCACGAACATAAGCCCAGGAACAGTTCAAATAATGCACGCGATATTCAGCTTTTCATATTACGTTCTTTCGTTACACACTTAGATTATTATTTCAATGTTTTGTTTTAATAAAGGTATTAACTTCGAATTATTTACAATTATTCTTTAATACATATGGAAAACGTTAATGGAAACAGCTTTTGTTAACAATATTCTCAATAAAAGAACTTTTTTGTGATTCACTACGTGCACAGATCAAGGTTTTTAAATATCCATCAGAACAGGACGTCAATTGTATACCTCAACTAGAATTGTTTTCATTGGTGCGTTATTTTAAATTCTTTCTTTTCACTGATATAATGCACAGATTTCAATGATTTGGTTCTATTATTGTAATCATTTTATTCATCTTAGCTCACTTGTTTGGATTCCAGATCATTACAGATACATCTATCCTTGCGGTAATTTCCATTTAAAACATCCTATTCCATTATACAATTTATTTATATCCTACTTTTCTATTCTCATTTACATCTATGAAGGGTTTTCCTTTTTATGTAAGTCCAAGGAGCATGAAAAGAAAATAAATATTTTTCTCTGCCATTAAAAATAGATAAGACCACCTTGGAATTTCAGAAGCATCTTTAACAGCATTGAAATGAACTAATTATGATCAAGCAGGTTTATTTTTAGAATTTAAATGTGCGACTGCGTTTATGTTAAGCTAAATAAAACCATTTACTTTAAGAGTCGCCAGATCAGATGATTTTGCACAGAATACCTAATGAGAGACCGAATTTTCCCAAGATATTCTTCTCGCTGGAATTGGTTTGTTCTCAAATGATAAACTGAAATCAGAAAGGATAGAAAACTTTGAGAAAGTTTTTTTTTTTTTTTCCTTTCTTCATAAGAAAATACACTTGACCTGCTGTTGCTATAAAATTCTTAATGAAGCTAGTTCATGCTCACATGATACATGTCAAATGCGCATCACCAACTTAATTTTCTAATCCGTCACGCTTCTTGCTGGAATAAAAAAGATGTGATGTCACAGCACGATGTCAGAAAATATTTGCAATTATGCTTGTCATCTGATGGCAAATTCTACTCCATTAGCCAGGACAATCTTTTTAGAAATGCGCTTAATAATTCAAAATACTTATTGATATCTTATTTTTTCAAGGGATTTTTACGATTTGCAATTTATTTTGTTTGGACCGTCTAAACATTTCGTTTTTAGTTATTCGCAGGACTAAAAAATTGCTTTTAAAGTCCGGAGTACCAAGGATAGTGAGCAGCTTTTGTTTATTCGCTTTTTTAATATTATAAAATTAAATATGAATGTAATCTAAGTTTCTTTCAAATCTCTTAAGCTTCTTCCTCGAGTCAGTCTCTTACCTTAAGATTTCGTGATTTTGAAACGACAGAAACAGAAAGATAGAAGACAGAAAATAATTTATAAGAGAAGAAATTATATCACTTCTAGTCAATACACATATTTTCATACCTTGTGTTTTTATAAACTCAGTGGCTGCAATTGGGTGGCAAAAAATTTATAGACACCTAAAAGTTTGAGTTACAAAATTTGCAAGCTTTCCCGAACACTGTATTTTTTTATACAATTCCTAGTTTTAGGCAGCTAAAATGAAATAAAAATTTAATTTATTCCTTTAAAAGGGGTGGGGTGGTTCCCCCCGAGTCGACACCTCTATATAAACTTATCTAACTTATTTTAGTGAAAGCAATGATCTTCATTGAGAGACTGTTCCTGTATCAGTGATACAGGATCAGTTATAATACGCTCTAATTGCTATAATGTTTTTGCTATGGCGAACAGTACATCATTAAAAACTAGTCAGGTACGTATATTTCTTTAGGTTGCGCATTCGGAATGGTTGAAAAAATTTATGCGCACACTCTTTCAACGCTACTTAAATCACTGTCTAAGCTTTAGGGCAACACGGGGCAAAACAGAACTACGGGGTAAAACAGAAACCCCTCAATTTTTCGCCCAGTTTGTTGCGCAAATTAGTTTAAACTTATGGAATTTCATAATTCACCCTACCGTACATGACTGAACCGTCCAAGTCTGTGAGAGTTGGCTACTACGCATAGTTTAGAAAAGTTCCTCGTTTTTGAACATAATACTGTAGTTTCCCCGATTTTTTTCCTAAGTTAATTCAAATAGTTATTATTATGTTTGGATAAGCACTGCTTTATCGCTAATATTACTCTTTGAACTGTTCATTCATGGACTTGTATTGTAGTTATTTAGTATCTAGTCTAGCTTTACAATAGTTCTTTGTTAACCTCTGCACTTGGGGCATAACGGCACCCGGTTCCGTTTTGATCCACTGTAATTTGCCTATTGCCGGAGTGGAAAGTGCTGGCGAAGACGTATTTCTCATTTGTGAGTTTTGTCGTTAACTTTACTTTTCCTTTGTTTAATTTTCAATTACCGATATAATGTCTGAAGTAATTTTATTGAGATTTCTTATACTTAATATAACTTATAATATATTGAATAGTCATAAGAAAACATTCCTTTTTTATAATAAAGAATTTTCAAGGAGTATATAAAAATGGGTCCCATTTTGCCCCAACTCCTGGGCAAAACGGACCATTTGGCAAAGTTTGCTAAATCGTGAATAACAATTTATGTACTGTTCATAGATTAGTTTTTAAATTCATTGTGTGTGACCAAATAAATACATTTTATAACGTTGCATTTTCAAACGCCTCTGAGTATTATTTACCGAACCTTAAGTATTCTGTTTTTCCCCGGGTTCCAATATATTTCTTTTTTCAAATCTTATAGATTAAAATTTCGCATATAGACTAGCCATAAAAGGATGCAAATTAATTCCAGAGAACAAATGAGAACAGAAACGTAATAAAAGTTTCACAACTATTCGTATAATTTTTCAAGAACAATAAGGATTATGAGGCAATTCATAGGCCAAATGGAATCTCTCTGAAAGTTGGATCATCTCTATAAATTCAATTAAATGTCCGCAAGACAGCTTCACTTGTAGATGAAAAAGGCGCGTGCCATTACTATAAAATATTATTCGATTATATCTGGATGTGGGGATGTTAAGTCATTAAAACCGGTTTTTAGAGGCGATCCACTCGTGTGAAACAGATGTTGCAGTTTATCAGACACACTGCAGGGATTCACGTTCTGTTGTTTAATGAGGGAAGTTGTCTTTTGTATTCCTCCAACAAGCTATAATGATTCTCACTTTTAAGCGGAAGACCGCAGGCTGAGGTCATGGGAAAAGGACAATCAGGATCCCTTCGCTGCCAAATATCACTGCAGAGAATTGTTTGGTCTATTTGCTGTCCACTTTTTTCTTTCGTTCTCACCAATTAGATTTATATTTAGAACGAGATTTGAGGATTCGGGGCTCTTTAGGACAAAGTTGTGAGATTTGATCATTGACATTTTGTTACTAAACGGAATTTTACCATCAATCGACCGCAAAAAAGGCAACATAAAAAACAAGAATGAGTATAGTGGACCCACATATTATAATGGCTGGGAAAAAAGGCGCACTAATTTTTTGTTGCAACATTTTCAACAAAATTAATTTATTAATATATTCAATACATTTTTATATAGTATTGATTTTGGAGATTTTCTAAACATTTCGTAAGCATGCGTAAATTTCTGAAAATTTTAGATGAACTTAAATTATACTTTTTTCTTGCTAATGAATTTCATCTGCATACATTCTTCTACTCTCGTCAAATTCAACATCTTTTTCTCTTTGACAAACCAAAATGCATCCAACCAAACACGAAAGCTAAGTAGCGAAATGAAATGTAAAACTGAAATATAAATGAAAAATATTTTTGAACTTTCTTTTTCTGAGGCAAAACTCACGAAATTTACCTCTTAGTTTGGTTTGGTTTTCTATGGCGCAAGAACCATGAATTTGATTATACTGCGCCTGTTACGCTTATAACTTAAGTGACAGTTTGGTTATTTCCCTCACAAAACAAACTGAAACTACACATAATATAACTTTTTCTAATATTTTATCAACCATTATTCATAGATCCTCAATGCTCATTGTGGTAAGTCTTTTCAGGGGATCCAATTAATACGCTGCGGCTTTCTACGCGAAAAAATTAAAACTATAAAAAAAAATTCAAGATTAAACATTTTAAGGCATTTTACGAATATTGAATATCATTCTAAGAACCCATTTGCATAGTACAACAACAACAACAAAACTATTCATATTTTATTACTTCAATTTTACTAAGCTTTATTACAATTTGGTCCGATAGATCCTTAAAGTTGTTTGAAGGTTAGATTAAATATACCGTTAACTAATCAGATGGACTCAGTTATGCGCTGTCTACTAAACTGCTGTACACGTTTCTTCCTGTATTGTTTCAGAATGTTTTAATGTATTTTTACATTATTTAATAATTTTTTTAACTCCGAAAACAAGCTTTATTTCGTAAATATTATTTTCTTTCTTTAAAATGACCTCCGTTAGATGTTGGAGTTAGACAGTAATGTTAGATCCTAACATAAACATGAAACTATTTACGTTTCTAGTTACTTTTATTCTTCTAAATACCGTTTCTTTCTGGCCTCCAGAGTAAA